>JAQGCY010001015.1:0-12614 GCA_034700645.1 Xenylla mediterranea | reverse complement strand
GTTACTCCGTTACGTTCCGTTACTTTTCCGTTTCGTTACTATGTTGGTAACGGTAACGAGAGGTAACGTAACGAAAATTTTCGTTACCAAAAAAGGTGGTAACGGTAACGGTAACGAATGGCGTTTCCCGTTACGTTACCAAAAGTAACGGTAACGACTTTACAGCCCTATTTCAGCTTGCTTTTCCAACCTTTGTAAAATTTCACTTTACAACAACTTATATACTAATAGGAAGTTATGTTCTGTTCTGTTGTTAATTTTTGTATTGTTTATGTGAGTCCCCTTAGCTTAACATATTTTTATAATTAAAATTTGTATTTTAATATATTTATAGATGCAAGCTCATAGTTAATATATAAAATCAAAATGAAGTTTGAAAACTGTAAACGTAAAGTAAGAGAAGGTTGATTGAGTCCTTTTATGTTATATGCTGTTACGATAAATGCAATGCATCTACAGTTTCTGCTTGTTGCTTTCACTAAAAGAGAAAAGAAGGATAGATAGATAGATGACAATAACAATAGAAGAAAGCCAAAGGCCTTCTCTCTCTCTCTCCCTTTCTCTTCACACACACAAAAAAAGAAAGTTTGAGTAGTCAGTGGAATATAATAAGGGTTATCTATACAGTTGTACGTACTGGAACTCTCTCAACACATTCATCAATCTAACTAACACAACAAAGGGACCTTTTACGCTTGTCTGAATAACAAAAGGTAATTGTCTTGTCCTTGGAGATAATGGGATTGGGAATTGGGATGTACTTCTACACTTGAACTGTGTGACAACAACAACCAAGTAAAGTAAGGATGATGGTGACGAATAGTGAAAGTGTATTTGACGTATGTATGTGAAATTTCTTAGATTAACTATTTAAACGATCTACAACAGTAGTCATGTAATATCTTAATTAAGCCCGACATTTTATAATTCTTACAATTCGAACACAGCGATGAAACAATGATTAAGATGCATAATTCAATACAATTGCAATTTATATTATTTTTCTTAAATAAACTTTACCAAGTCTGTATAACGACCACCAATCTTCACGTTTAAATAGCAAAGAGTTTTAAATAAAAATATTTTCTACGTAAACGGCATCGAAAAGAATCTTATAACTCTTTGTACCGAAAGAAAAGATCTTAACATTGTAATATAAAAACCTAATTCTCTGCTGTAAATGTGATACACTTCACGCGACTTATAAGTGATAAAGAAAGAAATATTCTGAAAATGTAATGTATGTATAATACAAACCCTTTAAAAATTGTGTATATAACTACACATACATACACGTTAACTAAAGTACCGGTTTCAGTTTGTTTTCAATCCACAATTTGTTTAATTTTGCATCTTCTATGCTATGCAACTGCAAATGATACAGGTAACATTGAGTATAAAAGTGTTATGAATTGTACAGTATTACTTTATTTCCTTCGGGTCAAATAAAATAGTAAAAATTATCATTGTACCAGTGAGAATGATTAAAATAAAATTATGAGGAAATCGTGAGAGGATTTGCGATTGGTTATGATTATGAATTGACACTTGTTGTTTATGATTATGAGCTAGGAAAATAAATTGCCAATGCTGCCAACTCCTTCCTTGTCACTGTTGGCCGTGCAGGTTTTCAGAGGTTTATCTTTTATATCTGTTCCATATCCATTGCATTGCAATTCTAACCCGCAGAAAAATTCAACAAATATTCAGTTTTATTTTATTATTTCGAGGATAGTTAGTTTAGTTTTAGTATACAATTAACTTATCTTATTGCATAATTTTGAGTTCAGACCGTTACATCGAAGTATAGAACTTACAGACTTAAAAATATATAATTACTGCATCTGCATCATTCTTTTGTTGTCGGCTTGGCTTGGCATGGCTCACATTATAAGCTGTAGTATTATTGTCATGTCGTGCCAAGTTTTGCAGAAAAATTATATCAACATAGAGGTAGAGTTAGATAGTATTTACAGGTAAAGAATCTGCATTCTCTCAAAAAAATGTATGAGAAGATTTACAATTTACATTGTGAATGATGAATTTTTTTTAGGTCCAGCTTAATTTTATTTTGTTAAGTTAATTCCATAAGCATGACTTTATGAATAGGAAGTATCATAGTATAATATCAGACAAGAATCCACATCACGCATCTTATATTCAATCCATGTTCCCGTTATACAATAATGTAGTAAAGTAAGAAACTAAAGAAGAAGAAGAAGAATTAAGATCTTTTGCCAAGCTACGTGCTTTTCAAAAAAATGTTCAAACTAAACTAATTGTTAGTCTTCTGGCATTCCAAAATATCATACTAAAGTCAAAGTAAAGTAAGGGTATGACAGACAAGCCATCTAAAATTAAAAGAGATTATATTAAGTACGCATTCTTCTTGATTCAAAAAAAGTTAAAAGAAAATTACTTTTGCAAAAAAAATGTTATTCATTCTTATTTCTTATGCGTATTGTAAATTTACCCCGTCTTATCTGTTGTAATGGAATGGTTTAAAAGAAAAATAAGATTAGTTTTTTTCCTTATTTTGTATTTTAAGTATTAATTAAGAAGAAAACTGTACTTTATTTATGTATAATCCTAAAACTCGGAGGAAATCAAGAAAATTCTTCGTTTTACTTATATATTAATTTCTACGAGCTTCAACTTCAAGCATGGCATGGAATTTGTAACCAATTAAAATTTATAATTTGTCAAGACAAAACATATCCCAAATCCCTGATGCAGACTAGAGTAAAACTTCTTATCAAGAACTCAGACACAGAACACAGACAAGCACGAATTTTTGAGCATGTAACAAAAAACAATAGATCATCCTAGCACCTACTAATTAAAATGCAAAACAAGGCATACCATAGAGGAAATAAATCATATCTTCTGTCGATTTAATTTGCAACAACAACCAAGGAGGTAAATTCCATCCAACAATGAAGACGTATACGTTATACTATACTACTCTGCTCATATTCATAACCACTTTTGATTTGAAAATCAAAATCACGAATTTCGTTGGGTTAACCAAAACGAAGACCACAAAACCTCAGAACCATTCCCTTTATCGAAGACGAATAAAATTACATTTTGTCTGTGTTTTTTCTTATCTTATGATGCGGAGCAAAGTATAATTTTCATTACCTATACGTGTAAAGTTTTCAAAAAAATTAAAATGATTTAAGCGATAAATAATAAATATATCCTGGCCATGTCTTGGCTCAAAAATTAAATTACTGATATCAAATTAGAAATGTTACAGAAACTGATGCGTGGTGCCCCAAGTTGTTAATAAGTCAGTTTCAGTTCATCTATGAACCATAAAATATGTTTTTTCGTTTGTTACAGCTACAGCCCACCATCTCGACTTGTTTTAAAAGACTGCTTAACCTGATGCTGGCTGATTAACATTTTACATTCTTATGCAAATGCAGCAGAAAAGAGAAATATGGTATTCTATTTTCCATGTTCCAATTATTTCGAATTCTTGAGAGAAATTGATACATTTAATCTTTTGTTGCATCTTTAGCTCATACATACCTTAACTTCTATCAACGTAATTGAAAAGACAAATTTCCAAAAGAATATGAATTTTCCAGGTAGAGCCTTACTCAAAATACTTGTATAAATCTTATAGATGAGCAACATCTTGCTGAATTATCATCGATTAATATTATTAATCCTTTGTAATGTATGTTGACTATGACTTGACTTCATGATGAAAAACAAATGGTTTTTTGACTTCATAGTTTGCATGAAGATGAAATGGAAGTCTTCCTCTCCATCTCTACTTACTTATCTTCACGTTCATCAATGTCATTAATTGAATAAAAAAAAATTCTCATCCATCAACATTTAATTACCCAAAAGACTTTTAAATATTCATGAGTCTACCTACCATTCCTCTGACATTAAATAAAACAATAAACGAGTTCTAGTTGTCCTCGCCTAGTCGGATTAATAAGTATTAGTATTAACTACCAATTACTCCAATACTAAATGATATTTCCCAAGTTCAATTGCTTTTACATAGTTAGTTGTTGTTTTTGCATACAGAAGAAAATGGGATTTTGAATATTCTAAAAACTGTACACGTAAATTTAAAATGAAGAATTGTAATCACCATAATTATTTAAAAGCTTCAAAAAAAATACTTGAATTTGAAATTTAAGCTTCCTCATCAACGCTCAAACTACACCACCCATTACCCATGAAAATGAAATAATAAAGTAACCGTTCGTTTCATAGTTTGCAGTTGTGGAAGTAATTACTTTGTATTTTATTTCATTTTTGAGACTACTGAAGTATCATACAAGCAAGCATGAGACATGATTAGCCCATGGATATCAATACAGTATAATTTTTATTCCTCATTACTACAACTAACTACTAAAGATCAATTTCAAAGTTCTTGATCTTGGTTCATGGTTGACGGCGACAAGACTAAATAATATTGCGTGAGAAAATTATGAAATCTTGACTTCAACGACAAAAAATTCCTCATACGATGGTAAAATGATGGTTTACTATAATTCCTTTACTTAGTATTAATTAACCTAGAAAATTAATGAGGAAATCATAATACTTATTTTAGTAATTTGGGGATTTATTCCCGAAATAGATTTTCTGGCTTGAAACTGAAAGCCGACGATGAGTTCAAGGCTCAGGTTGTTTTTTGATTTGAAACCTTTAATAGCAAAGATCATCAAGTATGAATGTAAGAATGTATGTAGCCGAATGGCGTGCTAATATTCTTGAACCAATTCATAAATATTATTATATTTCCCTATTAATAATCCAACCCTAAAATTAATGGAAGTCATAAATATGAAAACTGGACTATTTTTATGAAGATTTATTAATTTAAATTACTTGGACCTGTTCTTTGGGAAATTAGTCTTAACAACTACTACTTATTCGCTGTGTTCGTGAGACTGCTTGTTTTCTATTTTTAATTAGAATTTTTCCCAGTCCCTAAATATAAATTATAAGAATTGAATTATGTTAGCATTTCTCTGTAATTTTATTTTCTAGAATGATATGTATCACAAATTAAGCCGAACGTGAGCATTCCAAAATATGTTTCAGTTTAAGTACGTAGTTTTACAATTCCTTAAACTACTACTTAGCATATTTTTGTTTAAAGAAACACTATAACCATTAGATTCTTTTAAATGATGTTCAAGCTTTAAAGTTTCATAAACACAAGGAAATTCGGAAGAGCAATTTATATTATATATTAAAATGCTCAGTAAAGCTATTCTATTGTATGAAACCATGAATGTTTTGTAAATATTGCAATGGAAAAGTATAACGAGGTTATATTATATTTATGAGGAAAACTTTTCCGGGTCTTTGGGCTTGTTGCAAAAACGAAAATAAACTTGCTCTTTAGAATCATTTTGCAGTCGATTAAACATTCAATTTTGAAATACCTATTTTCCAAAGTTTAAAAGACTTTTTTTTTAACAAAATCTTTACAACGGCATGGATGGAGTATAAATAAAATTCACATATCCACATCCTGCTGGAGCTGGAGCACCATTATAACTATAACCTGGATAATGGATATGAATACTTTAGTCAGATCAATTCATCCTTAAATTTTTAAGTTATTACAATCACTTCTAGTTGAGTGGATGCTACTTTAAGTTTAAGAATGAAACTTTGGCTAAGGAACCTATGACTACTTATATTTTTCAAAAGAAATGCATGGTGCGATGTGGTAGCTGTAGCTTTAAAAAATATATTGGGGGGATTTAATCTGACATAACGATTATAATAGGGATACATATTCAAATTCAAAAAAATACTGAATAGAAAAATTGTTACTAACAATAGTCAAAGTGTGAGGGCATTGAAGAAGGGCTTTATGAATTGAATTTGAAATCTTTTATTGTATATTTTGACAAGATGTTTTGATGAGCATCATTGGTGGTAGTGCCGTAGTGGTAAAAGTAATTTTGGAATTCGATAAACCTAATCTTCCTCTACATCCACCTTCAAGCTTCAAACTTTAACCATAAAAAGAAACAGGGTATTTGTATTGTTGTATTCTTATTCTTACATATGAATTCCTTTTTTATACTCCTGTATGTCCTGTCAAACTAACTCAACTTGCAAGTAAGTAAGTACTTGATGCATTCAATATACCAAATCAATCCGAAACAGCTACTGAATACAAAAGGAATATTTTCCATCACAATAAACGATTCTTCAATTTAAACAAGGTTTTTCTTTGAATAAAAAGGATCAGGAAGGAGGTATAGGAAATCAATTGCATTTGTATTGTGATGTTGATGTCCAAGAATAAGAATAAGAATCCTTACATTGTATTGTAAAATGAGTATGTTAAATTAAATCACTTTGGTTTTGGGAGTTGGTTTGGTTAGTCTTGGTTGGTAGTTTTACATCATTTCATATCACAACACGTGCAAGATCTGATGTTTTTGTGTCTAGTGTAGCTGTTGCTGTAATCGAAATTGTAAAATGATTTTTATCCAAAATCACGTCCATTTACTAGTGTATGTCTCCCAAGAAAATCAAAGTGAATCACGAATCAATAATGCTTTCTTGGCTGAATGACTATGAACTGGACCAAAGAAATCATCAGATCAGAAAATCCAGAGCACCAACAGTTTTTGCTTGAATTTTTTCACGTGTGGAAACATTTTGGGCTTGGTTGGAGCTAAGCCTTCTGTAACCACGAACCCAACCAACTCATTCAATTACAATTTAGGTTGGATTTCTTTTCTTTGATCGTAGTGAAACATACTACGTGACAAGGACAACACGCCTCCTAGTTCCAGTAACCGACACATGCATTCGAGCAATTTTTTCTTCTAAAAAAAGTAAGATTAAATTAAACCATTCGTTCCATCCAAACTTTTTTGCAGTTGGAGAAAATCCAGTCCTTAGATTCGCTTGGGAAAGCAAAGCATACCATAAGCTATCAGCCATCAGGCTCAAAATAAATACGAACTATGCTACAAAAACACATAAAATAGCCACAATTACAACCTGAAATCATGTTTTACAAGAATCATACTTAAGGATCCACTTTTTTTCGCTTCTTCGTGTGACATACAAAATTACATGGTTGGTAAAGTGGTAAAAGTCAAGGGAAGATAAGGAATGAAATAGTGAGAATGATACAACTTGACTTGAATGTTATGTAAGAGCAAAGGATAAGGAAGGACCCTTTTTTAACACACTCAGAGTCAGAGTCAAAGTCTTCTTCTTACTAAAAAAAACTACATTCCTCTTATCAAGGTTTATATTGCATTTTTTATTTTATAGTCATTTCATTTTGGACCAAAGATAACATAACATGTAATGGAATGGAATTTTTGTCTCCTTCTTCTTCTTCTACTTTTTTTTGGCTCAAGTGTTCTTATCATAAATTTCTCGCTTTTCCTTTTGTACCCTTTTTTCTCTTTCGTTGTTCGTGAAGAAGATGACATCAAAAAATTTTATGGTTGGTCTACATCAAATAATATATTTTTGTCACTGTTAAAAACTTCCTTACTTGGACGTTGGACAATGTTAAATGAAATAAAAGATGACATTGGACAATTCAACTCATCAGAAATAAAAGGAAAAGTATTCAATAAGAATAAAAAAGGATGAGCTCTTGAAGAGTTGAAGTTGCTAAGTTAAGCGACGCGTTTTTATTTCTTACTGAAGTTCTTTTTTGCTGATGAATGAATCGCCGTTTGGAATTCTTTGTAAGATTATTGAAAGCCTGCTTGACATATCTTCAAAGGTAAAGATTCTCTTATGATTAATATTAATATAATTTATTGGTTTCAATTCAATATTTATTTTGAAGAGTTGAAGTGGACTGAATAGAGTGTTTTCCCTTGTTTTTTCTATACTAATAAGACAGTTTTGTTTTACAGTGTAAACAACAAATAACAAATCGTAGTAATATAATACGAAAGTAAATTAAACGAAGAGAAGGACGAGTTAAATTGTATTTTCGTATAATTGGGTTTTACTAGTTTTTAGAAGTCCAATTTAGCTAGCAGAAGCTTCAATTACATCAAACACTGATAATACTTATTTTACGATTCTGAATCTCTATAATTATTTTCTCATTATATTTACTTTCAACCTTCTTTTCCTTTGTTAGATGTTATATGTTATATTGGATGACGATGAAGCGTAAATAACATTATTGGAATTGTCATTTCCTTCTCAAAAGATTTGACACTGACATTACCTATATATTATACATGTCTCGTCTGCAACCAAAGAAATTTTTGAGAATTTCAGAAAATTCTCGGTTCTCTGCTCTTCATAGTTGAATTGAAAATGTGTCTAATCTAATGAATGAGTGACATACACACAGATATTTTTGATAATTTCATTTACTTTATGAATTCTGTGTTTCATTTCCATCCTTCAATTAACAGGTACAATGACATATGGCTGAACCAAACGAATAGTTAGTTGGTAAAAGATTCTGTAATTCTGAATGCGTTGTTACAATTTCAGGAATTCATCAAATCAATATCAACCTAACAACTTTTAAAACCAGAAATATGCAAGGAAGATGCCAATATGTCATTTATATCAATCAGTGTGTACACGAATGGCGTGCGTTTCGATATTACAAAAGAAGACTTTTTCAAAAGTTCGAGTTGAAAGTTATGTAAAATTATGATTTATGATATTGATTTTAAAGATTCTTAAGAGATATACTTTGTTGGTGTACATGCATAAGAAGATGTTAAATTACAACATTATACTAGATTTGACAATTAGGTCGATTCATTCAAAATCAGAACTTGCACCAAGGTTTCCTCCCATAAATTTCACTTCTAATAATTTCATTATTATAAAACCTGTAATTTTCTCACAATAAGAACATTCTTCCTTTTGCAAAATTTCAGAGTAATTGGAGATCATTATGAACATACTCGGGTAAACAATCTTGATGAAGGTTTAAGAAATAATGTAGGCAATACCAACACACATACATCTGCTATTTTTAGTATTATTAATCTCAATTATTTATTTTACACACTTCAATGACTTTATGCTCATTCGTTTGCGAATTGAATTGTCATACAGAAACAAAAATCGTGACTCAATTTTTGGACACAAAGATTTAATTTTATTATATTAAATATTTGAACCAATTAAAGTTTGCAATCCTTCGTAGAATTTTCTTATGGACATGCATGCAAAAATTTAATCCTTTTATGCAAATTAAACTCGAACTACTTATAATATCACCTCGCCTCTCGGCTTCAATTATTATTTTTATTGCAATTTTTTTTCCACAAAGTAAGTGTCAATTGATAATAATTATTATGCAACTCTTAATTCTATCACTTTCGCCCTTTATTAACTCAATTTACACGGTTTTTGCATATCTCACGTCCTTAGTATTTTTTCACACACACGCCAAAAAAATAAATACAAATTGCCTTTTATGTTACAAAAAATTGCTTTTATCACGAATTGGCAGTTGTATTAATCTGATAACCTTATTAGGACAATTTTGAAAATGCATGAATAAATTAGTGTCTTGTTGATAGCTAGTCATCATCATCAATAACCAAATATTATATTAACAAAGGATACCGGCAGCGCAGCAGTACAAAACTGTATCAGTCGGAACTGATTCATTTTCGAAAAAAACCAAGTCAAGAAATTATGATTGAAAAGTAAACTGAATTTGTAATGTATAATAAATCAAAATCATGTGTATCAATGGGATAAAATAATATTGAATATTGTAATTTGCTGTTGAACTAATTTTTATCATCTCATTCATTTGCAAATATGAATTATGATCTAGTTTTGAGTTTGACCAGATATCTCCTTGCTTTGATTGCAGAACTGTTTCAGTTAATAATAATATAAACCAAATCTGATCGAACTAATTCAACTTTATTACGAAAGTAACATAAACACTCAACCCCCAATGGTACTCCTTATTTAAATCTTATTTGGAAAATCATGCACCATATTCAAAAGAACTATAATTGAATAACCTGCTTTTTTTGTTGTTAAAATTAATTTTTTTAACAGGCGACTTTTTATTCTCAATATTTTATACCTGCTGCTTATAACTTCGGATGAATTCACAGCACATACTGCACTGATACTTATTAACCGTTTACCAGGTGGCCAATTCAATCACTCAAAAGATTTAGGTATTACAATTCTACACCCAAAAAATATTATTTCCCAAACATAATAAAGTGTTTAAAAAATTATACAAAGTATAACAATAAAAAGGTATAATTTATTTTGACATGAGAATGAAATCGAAAAAATAATAGGAGAAGCCGGATACAGCAAATATATTCTTCTTGTATTGTGCGTGCAGTAGCTATAGTAAGTTCTCTCGTTCATAATTGTGAATTTAAGAATCTCATTCTATTCAAAAGACCAACATGAAGTGCGGGTTACCATTAGACCGATATTACCTAATTTGTAAAGCAAACCATGCTCAGCATTTTTTAATACACAGTTTCCTTATTTTCTTCCAAGGCTTTTCGAACATAAGACACAACTGAAATCATAACATTGGAATTAAAATAAATAATTCTTGTTCTGTGATTTGGTCAAGTTAGATTGAAAATCCTTCATATTCATTGTTTACTAGTGTAGTTGTGTACATTCTGTCTTCAGTGTCTTCTACTCTTACCTATGTCGGATTTAAACAATGAGCTTTGACTCATTCAAAATCATGATTGTGTGCTCTGTAAATTTTTTTTAGATTTAATTAAGCGTGTATTTCTTACTCCTATGATGCACTCAATTAAATATGAAAAAGCATAACCAAAACACAAAATAGATCCAAAAGACAATTGTCGACAGAAACAGGCTAAGGTTTTCTGTTTCAGTAATTTGATAAGGGCGGCTGCGACATTTGTTTATGTGTCCTATGAAATATTTTCGGAATTTTGAAGTAAGAAGATTTGCAATTACACAAATTCATATATAGCAGCAGCTTACAGATTAAAAAAAACATGGATCTAAAACATTTTTTTAAATACTTCGCGTTGGCATTAGGATTTGTCTGCTTTGTAAGGTGACAAGGACAACCTTAATTCCTTTTATGGATTTGACAAGCAAAGTATTTAAATGTACAAACATGTATACATTTAGATGGACTTTTCAAGCATGCGACAGGCATACAACAACGTGTATTGTTAGCGACAAAAACAATATTGAAGAAATATTTCCTAACCGTAGAATAGAATAGTGGAACCATTTGATATCGCCATGAAAAAAACACTGTGATATGTGAAGAAGTCAAAAGATGCAAGAAAAATTGCTTTCACCTCTCTTCACTCCAGCCTTAAAAATGTAAAATTTAAAATACTTGGCTATAAATTATCACACAGGCTGGTGCTCTGCTGCAGTACAAACTGTTGGGATTTACATTAGTGTCAACAAAATCGAATCCAAATCAATGGAGCATATTGTCCTAACAGCAAACCTTTGATGACACTTTCTAAAAAGGGTGAATTTTGAAATTTTAGAATGCTTACACTACATGCGACTGGTAGAGCTTTTTTTCTTCTTATATTAACTTTCCAATATGCTATTGACTATGAATATGATAAATGACCAAGCTTTCTTTTTGTACACAATTTCAAATTTAGAAAAATAATCATAAATTCTCGAAATTGAGTTGTAGTGTGTTACTTACAACTACAATATTAAATACCTTCATTTTGGCAAAACATTCTGTTGGGTGACTGGTATGTACTGGATTATGTTTCAAACATTGTTTAATATTAAAATTCTGTTATCTTTGTCTGCATCATATTATAATCCTTAATTTCTTTCAAAACAGAATATCGAATGACAAATTAATTTTTAGATCCTTCTTATGAATAATATTTTTGTAATAAGCTTATCTTTAATTCTCTTAATCCTTCTTGAGTTGGAGTTAATATTATTTAATAGACTAAAGTAAGTTTAATCTTTGAAATATAATATACCGAGACGCCAACTGGCTGTGTCATTTAGTACAAAGATACACATTGCAATCGAGAATTTCTACAAGTTGGAAACAAAAATGCATTTTTGTTTATCCTACTAAAAATTCATTACAAAATTTACGTTAGAAATATAAAATTCCTTCCATAATCCTGCTATTGATTATACATAACAAAAATTCCGCTGTGAATGTTGGAAAAATTTGATGAATTTTTAAGTTTGTGGAATTAGATACTTAAAAATAACTTTGAAAGAAAAGGCAAGGGCATTAAAGATCCATTAGATGACTAGAATTCGAGTGTAGCATGTATGAGAATATCATTTCCTTTATAAGAAAGTTAGATAGATAGATATACTCATGAAACTTTTTTTTTCCTAATCACAATCAGAATGATCATCAATCATCAAGGATAATGCTTGGGTTTTCATGCCTTCCTTTTACTCTGGAGACAACTTATTCATATAAAAATAAAACACTTACTTAAAGTTCGAGTTTACTTTTTTCTTGTGTTCTTAAGTATGCATTCTATGCATGTAGAAAAAAAATCCCTTTGCATCAACCACATCCGTTCATTGTGATTGTGACACTTTAATTCTCAATCTCAATAAAAATAATAACCTATCCATACATGTAAAACGGCCCG
>JAQGCY010001014.1:0-12616 GCA_034700645.1 Xenylla mediterranea | reverse complement strand
TGAAAGCCAAGTGATAAGCAAGAAATCATTGTTTCAATAATTGTTATGCATCCCATTTTCTCTGCATCTTTACAAATTCGATTAATTTCTTTCATTGTTCTTCCCCAAAGCCAAGGATCAATTTTCAATTCATTCAGCATAATAGTTGGGATTTGAGTCTGGAATCTAAGGCCAAGTCCTCGACTATAATCCCTTGGAATAAAAATCCTTGGAACAATAGGACTTCCTGGACCACATGAAGTCGAAATTGACGTGATTGTTGAAGCATCTGGGCTTAAGGTTCCAAGAACTGGGGAAGATGTCTGAGTTACTGGATAAGAGTATCTTAAAATTCCACGATTATCTTTGTACACTTCAAGACCCTAATAAAAAAAAGCGATGGAAAATCAAGCCAAGTAATTCTGCACTTTAAGTCTATCTTAATCAAGATTTATTTTCTTACAATAGCATTTTTCATCATTGATTTGACCGGATTGGGTCTGAGTTGGAGATTTTGGTCCATGATTTTTATGATTTCCGTGTCCAGTGTCAAGCAGTAAACGTAACAGTAAAGTAAACTTTCTATGTCAAGCTGAAGCTGAAGCCAAGCCAAAGGACAGTTTGCAAGTTAACAAACAAATACGAAACGGATTCTCGAATTATGCATCAACATAAAGCAACTGTTGTTATAGCAACTACAAACTATTGCCCATTTGTCCAGTGTCCGGCCGGAGACATTAGATTTTAGGAACTCGTCCGGAAGCATTAGATTATGAATTTGGTCCGGCGAGCTGGTCTGTCCGTCCGACAGTCCGGACATTAGATACCTCATATTCCAAAGCAGAGCATGTCATGCCATCCATCCATGGCATATACGATACCGCACCAGCTGCATGTATATTATGCATAACAGAGAATAAACACACACGTAGATTCTCTTTCATTTCGAATAATTGACAATGACATCCAAATAATATGAATGCCATGGCCAGTGTCAATTGTCATCGTCATACGCAACTGTCCTGCCCCAGTGTCCAGTAGTCCAGCAGTAATCCAGTGCCAGTCCAGTCAATTGAAGTTTAGTTCTGTTCTCTGTTCGTTAGTATATTTTTGGTAAGTTAAGTCAATTAATTGGTCTTAATTAGCTTTAATTAATTAAATTAAGTTCTTCGTGGTTCTGCGACTTCTGTCTCTTTAAATCTCCATTTTCATTACATTGACATGACATTGCATTTATTTTTGCACTGCTTTACTTTACAGAGAAACCTCAATTAATTAGCTGTAGATTAGTAATAGCAATCTGCCAACTGGGGATTAATTAATTGGTCAGTTCCGCCAGTTCACAGTTGGTCTTGGACTTGGTTGTCGTTGGACTGGGGATTTAGTTTTTTGGGATTTTAGTTTAGTTTCTTATGGTATCGGGTTGCTTGGTTTTGATTGAGCCTTGGCCCTTGCTCCAGTCGTCCAGTCAATTGACAAGTGACAATTAGTTCGTTCGTTGATTTCTTTGGTTTGGTTTTGGTTTAGTTTGATTGATTTTGATCAATTACTTTTGTTATTTGGGTTTTAGTTGGGTTCTTTTGGTCTTTGACTTGACTTTTGGTAGTTCTCTAGTTCGTTTCAATTGACAATTTCATTAATCAGTCAATTTATTGTGTATTTGATTTCTTTCTAGTGTTTTGTTTCCATTTGGGATTAGAAGACTGGAAGTCTTATCAATTGACTTATTCATTAGGTTCCAGTTGGCTGGCATAATTGTTTCTATTATTTGCCAATGTCAGTGTATTTTCATTTATGATTTGGATTAAGGGAATTAATTGATTGGTTGGAATTACAGTGCCGGCATTGCATTGAATTACATTGGATTTTGGCTTGTAGTTTTATGTAGTTTTGCATTGCTTGTTTCCAATTTTTATTTACTACAATTTTCCTTACTGCGAGTAAGTACGATGCGTAGATTCTAGATTTTATTTAGCAATTTAGCTGAACAATTGCGATTGCAAATTACCATTTTGAATTTTTCCTTGTAGTGTAGTGTAGTGTAGTGTAATGTACATCTACATAGTTTTTTGTCCTTCTATTAAGTAATCGACATAATTGATTTATTTAGGTATGCGCATTTTTCCTCTATACTATTGCTATTACTATTCCTATCGAGATTATCATAATCAGTTCAAATTATCACTTTCACACAATACAACATTACACTACACAACGCTACGAGCAACGACTACTAAATACAAATCCACACACACACACGCTTATACATTCATAAATTGAAATTAATTTAGTGGTAATGCAAGGTCACTAAATACTAAAACAATACAATACATTTTGTGCGAATTTTTATGATTATTGATTAGGAATAGGAATCTGAATCACACATAGAATTCTACTTCTATTGCTATTCACATTGTCAATTCCATTCTATTTTTTTGGTTATGGTTTGCTTTGCTATTGCTGTTGCCTTGCTCAATTACAATTAGTATGCCGGCTTTGAGCTTGGATAGAATTCAATTATCATAGAGCATTTTAGCACTCCAAAACCAACTGTCAGTTTATTTTAGTCTTTACTTTACTCTGAATTAACTGTAGTTTGTTGTAGTTGTAGTGATTCATTAATTCTGATTCATACTATTTTGTGTTTTTCTGTCAATTACTTTTACAGAAAGTCAACTTGAACAATAAGCCTTGTTTTCGTCTTGTCTTCTACTTCTCAATTCATTCAACTTCAACGCAAACCAATACCAAACCCATAAATTCATCACTTCATCAGGTTCACTTGCACCAAAGACTAAAAATAAGAGCCTAAGAAGAAGCTACTGATAAGGATAAGACGACGATTCTTCAACTTAATTCATTTCCTATAGCCTCAGCCAGAGCAAACTAAGCCATAGGCAAAAGCCAATGCCTCAATTTGAATCCATAACCATAAGAAAAGTGATAGTTTGACTTAACGTTAACATGACTCAATTTGACCTTTAACATCAAAAAATCTACAATTCTTCTACATAGAAATCCATGAGACAAAGTCCAATTCCAAACCTTGTAGTATTGGTATTTAGTAATTCTGAGCCTAATCGTAATCCTAAGATATGAGCTCTTTTGGTACTGGTTCTACTGGTGCATCAACTACTGTGAATTTTGGTATTGATTTCATTGATGATCCTGCTGGAGCCAGTGGAGTTAAACGTGTTAACAATAATTCTCTGAATGCGTCTTCAAATTCCAATGGTAAATCAGAGCTCAAGCTCAGATGTTTCTTATCAACTAGACTCAAAGTAGTGATTTTAATTTCATTCATTCATTGCTTTGATTTTTGCTTCTGATTTTTTTGAGTAATGGCTTCTTCACGTAAACATTTGATTAATGGCTCATTTTCTCGTTCTTGTTCTTATCCCCAAGGGGATCGTGGTGCAGTAGACTGGACATCGACATCCAATTCCAATACTACTGGAAATTCTTATTTTGATCCATTTACTCCATTACATTCCCATTCGTTATCATCAAACAATAATCATCATCCAAATCCTAAACGAGTTCTCAAAAGTCGTGGCTCAGAAGATCCAATTGAGTTACTAATTGAGGAAAATTTAAATTCTTCATCCAATTCATCGTCTCCGCCAAAGAAATCTTCAGTTTCTTCGTCGAATGGAATTGTAAGCCAAAATTAATTGAGTTTTAATTACAAGTTAGGGTAAAGTTTCTTGGAAAATTTTCTCTAGAATTCCAATTTGCATAAAAATTCCTTGATTCGTTTCCAAAGTTTCCAGAAGCTTCGCTTCTGTGCAATTTTTCGTCTCAAAAAATTCAATGAATTTTGCTAATTTTTGCTCTATCAAAATTTCTTGAATTTTTCAGATAGGCCTTGGCTCAATTCCTGGTACAGAAATGTGGCTCTCAGCCGAACAGGCCTCAGGCCTCACTGTTGGTGAAGTTGAATGGTCCCTTCAAACAAACCTAAGACAAGGCCTAAGTTGGAAAGAAGCTGAAAATCGAAGAACAATCCTTGGACCCAATGAATTTGTTGTTAATGAAGAAGAACCGCTTTGGAAAAAATATGTTGAACAATTTAAGAATCCTTTGATCCTTCTGCTCCTTGGCTCAGCCTTAGTTTCAGTTCTAATGAAACAAGTGGATGATGCAGTGAGTATTACAGTAGCAATTATTATTGTGGTCACAGTTGCATTTATACAAGAATGGAGATCTGAGCAAAGTTTACAAGAATTAACAAAGTTAGTTCCACCAAGTTGTAATTGGTAAGTTGAAGAGTTATTCTTGTGGTATTTTTAGATTTTAGCTTATTTTTTGGGTATTTCTAGCTAGTTATCTTTGGCTATTTTTAGCTGCTTCTTTGAGTATTTGTAGCTACTTTTGGCTATTTTTAGCTGCTTCTCTGGGTATTTGTAGCTACTTTTGGGTATTTTAGCTGATTCTTTGGCTATTTCTACCTGCTTCTTTGGCTATTTTTACCTGCTTCTTTGAGTATTTGTAGCTAACTTTGGCTATTTGTAGCTGCTTCTTTGGGTATTTTTAGCTAACTTTGGCTATTTTTAGTTACTTCTTTGCTTATTTTTAGCTAACTTTGGCTATTTTTAACCAATTTTGTGTATATGTTTATCTCCTGTTGGCTATCTTTGACTTAATTGTGGATATTTTTAGCTCATTTTGGCAATTTTTAACTAATTTTGTGGATATTTTTAGCTCATTTTGGCTATTTTGTGGAGATTTCAGTTGAGACTAATCTTGTTTTGATTTTTTGTTTTATTCCACAGTATACGTGCAGGTGAAATTCAAAACTTTTTAGCTCGTTACTTAGTACCTGGAGACATTGTGCATTTGAATATTGGAGACAGGGTTCCTGGGGATATACGACTTTTTGAGGTAAGCGCTGCGCTCAGCGTTTATCAGCGTATTTTGACAATCTGAATTGACAATTTATGATGAAATTTGTACTTTGATGTCCGAATGGAAGTCTTGAATTCCGTAAACTGCTCAAAAATGTAATTTCGATACGCAGTTTCTATTACCCAAAGTCCGAAAGGGCTGAACCCACTGGGAAATAAGTGAATTCCTTCCAATTCTGTGGAAAATTCTATATTGCAAAGTACAGTCTGAAAATTGCTGTCAATTTGACGCTGAAAATTATCGCCTGAATTGAAAATAAACTAATCATTGAATTTTCCTTGATTTTGTATTTTTTTAGGCAATTGACCTATCAATCGATGAATCAAGTTTTACTGGTGAAACAGAACCATCAAGAAAAATTCCAGATCCAGTTCTAAGTCCACCGGCTCATGAAGGATCAGTTAAAAATGTTGCATTTATGGGGACGCTTGTCCGGTGTGGAAGCGGAAAGGTAAGCTAATCAAAGCAGTGCTTTTTTGAAATTTTTCGCGATTTTTTAGCGCTAAATTTCGAAAATTCAAATTCAGCGGTTTTTAGCGCTGGAATTCGAAAGTTCGAGAATAATTCAAATTCAGCGATTTTTCTGATTTCGCTCGATTTTTTTCATTCCAGGGAATTGTTATAAGTACTGGTGAAAATTCCAAGTTTGGTGAAGTATTTAAAATGATGCAATCTGAAGAATCCCCAAAAACTCCACTCCAAAAATCCATGGATATTCTTGGGACTCAATTAAGTTTTTATAGTTTTTGTATAATTGGTGGGATTGGTCTACTGGGTTGGGCACAAGGAAAGGCATTTTTGGATATGTTAAATATTGGTGTGAGCCTTGCTGTTGCAGCGATACCTGAAGGACTTCCAATCGTTGTTACTGTAACTCTGGCCCTTGGAGTTATGCGTATGGCCAAAAGGAATGCAATTGTTAAAAGATTGCCTACAGTAGAAACCTTAGGATGTGTCAATGTAATTTGTTCAGATAAAACAGGAACGCTTACAAAGAATGAAATGACTGTTACGAGTCTTTATACAGCTGAAGGTAAGGATGCTATACGCGGACTTTGGGCTGATTTTCGCGGATTTCGGATGTGGTTACGCGAATTTTGGCCCGGATTTAAGGTTTATTGAGCGAATTTAAGGCATTTTGGCGCAGATTTAATGTTATCAAACAGCGAATTTAAGGCATTTTGGCGCGAATTGAAGGCACTTTGGCGCTGATTTAATGTTCTCAAACAGCGAAATTAACGGCAATTTGGCGCGGAATTTAGGCCCTGCTGCGCAAATTTAAGCATTTGGCGCGGATTTCGGGCATTCTTGCGAAAATTTGTGCGCATATTTATGATTTATACACCAAATTTGAGGCATTTTTGCGCGAATAAGCCAGATTTTTACACCGATTTAAGGTTCATAGAGCGAAGCTCGGACATTTTGGCCCCAATTTTGGGCACTTTTGCGCGAATTTTAACATTTTTGTAATTACCGCCATGCTATGCTAACCACTAATTAATTCTTCTATTATTTCTTATTCTTCCAGGTGTCTACGCTGACGTAACAGGCGTTGGTTATAATTCTGCCGGTGAAGTTAAAATCCGTTCTAATCCATATCACGATGAAATCCAAGCTGCTGCATCACTTCATACGCTCCTTGAAATCGGAATAGTTTGTAATAATGCCCAAATCACTGAAAATGGACTTCATGGACAACCAACAGAAGGAGCCTTGTTGGCAGCAGCTTCTAAATTCGGCTTAAATACTCATGGAATCCATGACAAATTTATCCGTGTCCAAGAATTCCCATTTAATTCAGAACAAAAAGTTATGGCTGTTAAAGTTGTTGGGCGGTCAAATTCAAATCCGAATTCCGCAGATCCTGGCGCTGGCGATACCAACGGTGGTGCAGCAGCGGAAATATTCTTCGTAAAAGGTGCTATCGAGCGGATACTCAAACATTGCACGAAGTTTAACGAATTCGGAATCCAGAAACCTCTAACTACGAAGAAAGAAGAGGAAATTTTGAGCCATTCTTATGAATTGGGACGTCAAGGGCTAAGGGTCCTTGGCATGGCCAAAGGACCAACTTTTCAAGACCTTGTTTTTATTGGTCTTGTTGGAATGTGTGATCCACCCCGACCAAACGTACGTTCCTGTATTCAACAACTTATTGCAAGTGGAATTATGGTTAAAATGCTTACTGGAGATGCAATGGAAACTGCTGTTGCTATAGCTACAACTGTTGGAATGGATACTGTCCATGGACAGGCTATGTCCGGACCGGAAATGGACCAGTTAGATCCAATCCTGTTAGAGAAAAGAATACCAATGGTTACAGTGTTTTATCGTGTAGCTCCAAAACATAAGCTAGTAATTGTCAAGGCTCTTCAAAATCAAGGTTATATTGTTGGTATGACTGGAGATGGGGTTAATGATGGGGTAGCTTTAAAACGTGCAGATATTGGAATTGCAATGGGAAAAAATGGAACAGATGTTTGTAAAGAAGCAGCAGATATGATTCTTGTTGATGATGATTTTAGGACGATTGTGTAAGTAGCAGAACCGGAACGCGAAGCGAAGCGAGCGAGCGAGCACAATAGACCCGGCAAAGCTCGCTCTGCCATCAAAAACAAAAAAATCGGCGGAAAGTTGTTGATTGTTTATTTGTTTATTCATTCTCCACAGAGCTGCAATTGAAGAAGGCAAAGGAATATTTTACAATATCCGGAATTTCGTACGTTTCCAACTAAGTACAAGCATCGCGGCCCTGTTCCTCATTGCCCTTGCTACGCTTATGGACATTCCAAATCCACTCAATGCCATGCAAATACTATGGATTAATATTATTATGGATGGACCACCGGCTCAAAGGTATACGTCAAATTTTAAAATTGCCCGACCCAAGTAGAGTTCTCAAAAATATTTTTTTCTGCTTTGTTTTTTCTTAAGTCTTGGAGTTGAGCCAGTTGATCACGACGTAATTAAAAAACCACCCCGAAGTTCCTCAGAACCCATGATCACACGGAGCCTCATTACAAATGTACTCTTATCAGCCTCAATCATTATTGCTGGGACGCTTTGGGTCTTTAAACGTGAAATGAGTGATAATATTATTACGCCGCGTGATACAACAATGACATTTACTTGTTTTGTATTTTTTGATATGTTTAATGCACTTAGTTGCAGATCTCAAGTAAGTTCAAACTTCAATCAATTTTGGATTTCTGGGGATTTGAAGCATTTAATTGATTTGTTTTTTTGCCATTTTGTCTCATTTTAGGAAAAGTCGATATTTGAAATCGGACTATTTACAAATCGCATGTTTTTAATAGCAGTTGGAATGTCGGTAATTGGACAATTATTTGTGATATATTTCCCACCATTACAAGCTGTATTTCAAACGGAAGCTTTAACGCTTGGAGGTAAGGATTTACGGAACGGAAGCTTAGAATCTGCGCCTAGGAGTCTAAACTTGCGCATGAAAGCCTAACAATAGCGCATAGAAGCCTTAAACTTGCGCATAGAAGCCTTAAACTTGCGCATAGAAGCCTTAAACTTGAGTCTAGAAGCCTTAAACTTGCGCCTTGAAGCCCGAAACTTCTGCCTAGAAGTCTTAAACTTGCGCCTAATAATCTAAAATTCGCGCCTATGAGCCTTAAACTCACACCTTGAAGGCTAAAACCTGCGAAAAATCCCTAACCTTGCGCCGATGAGCCTAAAACTTGTACCTAGAAGGCTAGAACCTGCCAAAAAAAACTAACCTGCGCCTATGAGCCTTAAACTTGCGACTAGAAGCCTAAAACCTGCGAAAAAAACTAACCATCCACCTAAAACCGTTAAACTTGCGCCTGCAAGCTTTGAACTTGCGCCTGCAAGCTTTGAACTTGCGCCTAGTTGCCTAAAATCTGCCTATACGCCCAAAGTTCTAATGAATTTTCTTTTTTCAGATATCCTTGGCCTAATTGCCCTTACATCCACTGTATTTATCGTATCTGAAACCAAAAAATGGATTGAGCGACGGACTAGCGGTGGCAGTGGTGGAAGATGCAGCGGATTTTATTCCTACAGCGGTAGCGGTAAAGGGGCTGCCGGTTATTTTTTTAAATCCCAACTCAAACGAAATCGAAAGGAACTTGAAGATTTGGTTTAAAATTTAATTAAGAATTCTCAAGTTTTTTTTTAAAGAAATCCAAATCAAAATTGTGATATGTAATTTAAAATTCTACATGAAAAAAATCTACTGTAAATTGGTGCAACTCTTAAATCGACAATATTTTTAAAAATATACCAGTGCATGCAGCGACAGCGAGCTGTTAAAATTGTTAATTTATTTAATTTATTCGTTGTAAGTAAGTTTAAGTTTAAAATTGTGTGTATGTATTTTCACGTGCGTTTTTCGAAATAATAATAATCAAATAATCGTACAATAGTTTTAAGATTTGTTTTGCATCGGCCGTTGAAATTTTTGCACGACGGCGACCGCCGCAGTGGCGGATTTCCATTTTGATTTTTGTTTTTTGATAGGCTTGACAATTGTTAAATTACTTGGTGAAGGCTGAGCGTCATGTTGTGGATTTTTTCCACCTCTAATTTTTGATGATTTCTTTTTAATCAGCTTCTTCTTATTAGATCTGGATGTTGTAACGCTGGACATTGGAGGTGAAGTAGTAGTAGTAAAAATTGATTCTTTGTGGCTACTATAATGAAGCGGATGAGCTTCACCAGAATCCCGAGCTTCTTCGTCTTCATCGATCATTGAGTTCGGTGGACTTGCTGGAAGAAACTCTTCTTCTTCTGCCGCAGCAGCAGCTTCATGGACTTCTTCTTCTTCGGTAGCTGGTGCAGCTGCAGCTCCAGGAGATTCTGGTTTTGGTGGAATTGCTGGTACTTCAGCTGGATGCGGTGCAACTTCTTCCGCTTCGATTTCTTCAGCTTCTTCGAAATCTTCACCAATAATTTTTTCTTCTTCTTCATCTGCTTCTCCATCAACTTCATCTCCACTGCCAGCAGAAAGTCCGGCTCTTCGACGCAATTCTTCCAACGATACTGGCGGAATAATTGGCCCAAATACTAGAATAACTTGATCCGTTACACGACGAAGTCCAAGTTGAAATTCTTCTGCTTGAGGCTCCAGGCGATTGGCCAATGTCATATCTTGAAGTGCCTTCTGAAAATCACCCATGCGATATAGAATTGTTCCACGATTATAATAGGCTGAAGCTAGGCGGGAATTATATGAAATTGCTTCAATATAATCCAAAAGGGCTCCTTGGAAATCTACTCGGAGGTACTTTAAGTGTCCGCGATTATTGTAGACGAGGGCTACGGATTTTCTCTGGAAATTTTAAGAAAGAAAAAATAAATTGTAAAATCAAGCTATGAAATTTTTCAGCAGCGTTCCGCCTGTCTCCAGCGCAGCGCGTTAAACGTTCCGCTGCAGAGCTTTTAGCGTTCGTCTGCAGCACTTCAAACGAAACGCTTCCTTTGCAGCGCAGCGCCTTAAGCGTTCCGCTGCAGCGCGGTACTTTCAGCGTTCCATTTCCGCTGCAGCGCTTTTAGCGATCCGCTTCCGTTGTAGCGTTATGCTTTCGGTGCAGAGCTTTTAGTGTTCTGTTTTCTTTGCAGCGCAGCGCCTTAAGCGTTTCGCTTCAGCTGTAGCACGGTACTTTCAGCGTTCCGATTCCCCCGCAGCGCTTTAGTGCTCCACTGCAGCGCGGTACTATCAGCGTTCCACATCCGCTGCAGCGCTTTCTTTCAGCGTTCTACTTCCGCTGTAGCGCTTTCTTACAGCGTTCTACTTCCGCTGCAGCGCTTTCTTACAGCGTTCCACTTCTGCTGCAGCGCTCCTTTTCAGCGTTCCGCTTCTGCTGCAGCGCTTTCATCGTCTATTTCTAACTTACATCATGCACACATTTGCCCTTGTCCTTATCTTTAGCTCCTGACTCCGGTTGCGGTTCTGTTATACCATGTTTCTCCAACCAATTTGTATAGATTTTAATACCAGCAATCAAATCTTCGGATTTTTTAGCTTCATTTGCTCGTACAATGATTGAATCAATGTTGTATGTAAATTGTTCACAATTAAGAGCTAGATCTTGATCTTCTGCATCAGAAATTGGGAATTGTGGTAATACTGGAGTTGGTGCTTGTGGGTGACATGAGCCTTCGTATTCTTCTCCGCCAGAACATTGTACATCGAAATCTGTGGAAATTCGAATTTCGAAAATTAGATTCGAAAAAATAGTTTCGAAGATTCCGGATTTTCGAAGAAGTTTGGAGCTTTTATTTACCTGGAATTACAACTGGAGCAACTGGTGGAGTCCGATCATGCAAAGAAGG
The DNA here is from genome assembly GCA_034700645.1 of Xenylla mediterranea. Taxonomy (NCBI): domain Eukaryota; kingdom Metazoa; phylum Arthropoda; class Collembola; order Poduromorpha; family Hypogastruridae; genus Xenylla; species Xenylla mediterranea. Next base: position 1,405 of record JAQGCY010001014.1, on the reverse strand, counting down.
TTGCTTACAGCGTCTTGGAATTTCAATCTGGGGAAATTGAACGGATTTCTTGAGTTTTTTGCGGCCAAGCTGTCCATCTCCTTGTCCCTGTCCTTGCCCCAGACCCAATTGGGCTTGGAGTTCTGGAGCTAAATTGGGTAGAGGTTTACAAGGCATTTTTTGCTGTATGTACTAGGACAGGAGTAAGGACTTGATTGTTGTTGTTCCAGATTCTGAATCAATTCAACAATTTCTTTACTATTGTTCCAACAATAAGATAACAAACAACAATCAAAATTTTTGGTTTCTATACTTACAAACAACAAAACAACACATTGTCCCAGAGCAGAGACCCAGACCACCCCCAAGAAAATCTTGTCCTTTGAATTACTTCCGGCTTTCCGTCCGTGCATGTGTCCTTTCGATTTCACTTTTCAATTTCACTTTTATAGAACTGCCGAAGAGTCAACACTCAACAATGCAATACGGAGGTTCTAAATTTTGGATACCGGAGTTTGGATCCGAAATCTGGAAGAAATAGTATTTGAATGAAGTTGGTCGAAGCAACTGGACTTAATTAATTACTGTATGTATACAGTGTTGATCTTTTTTCCATTTTTGAGGAGTTTTTCCCGTCCACTGGAAAAAACTGGAAAAAACTGAATTTTATGGGAAAAACTGGTTTTAATGGGAAAAACTGGTTTTAACTCAATCCCGCCTTGTTTTTTGTCTGGATAATTCAAATTTAGGTGGAAAATACATTAAAATACATTAAAAATAGTTTTTCCCAGTGGAAAAAATTCCGGAATGGAAAATACTCCATTATTTTGCTGGTTTTTACCACCCCCTTTTTTTCCGGACGGTTTTAACCGGTTTAAACCGGAAAAAACCACCAATAAAAACCAGGTGGTTTAAACCAGGCCAACACTGTATGTATATCAATAATTCGTACACAATTCTAATTTTAAATTATTATACGCACAGTACAACTGAGCATGTAGCAAGTAAATCATACATAAGTAACCTTTATAAAACTTGCTGAAAAATTCCATATCCATAGATCGATTAGTATGGCTCGTGGACGACGACGTACAGTTGTTCTTGTTTTCAATAAAGTTAGCTAAAAACATCATTAATCTCGAATATTATTTATGACGAAAAATCAATAAATAAGCTACCTTAAAAAAGTTAGGCAAATAAATTTTACTGTACAATTAAATAATTCATGATATTTTTTACCATTGCTTCTCAGGGTATTTTATTTGTTCTGAAACTTATATGGTCAAATAATTTGTAATACTTCAAATGTAGGTAGTTTTTCTAGCTAATTTTTAAGGTTTTAATCAGGCAAACTAGAACCCGGCAAAGCTCGCTTTGCCTCTTTGTTATTGGTGGACGGCAAAGCTCGGCCGGGTTCTAGTTGAGG
>JAQGCY010001013.1:0-12621 GCA_034700645.1 Xenylla mediterranea | reverse complement strand
ACACAAAAAGAATGGCTATTAGTAAAAACAAAAATAAAAACAAACTACTAGCAATAGTACAGTAATTATTAAAATTCTAAATAAAATTAGAAGTAAAAGCCAAGCAAACATGCAAATAAAATTGAGTTGCAAAATAAAGTAGAAATCAAATGCTGTTTTTTAAATACCAATGATAGTAAAGTAGTTGCAATTTCAATTTCAAAATCAACGTCAGGCATTTTATAAATATTGGTGCAATGGGAAAATTGTGTCACTAAATTTAATTGATTTAATTAAAAACTTTGTTTAACCGAAAATGCTTAGTGTTTCAATTATTTGGTTTATTTGGTTTAGTATGTAGTATTTAACTTTATAAAAATAACACTACGTTAAATTAAGAGTAATATATAATATTAACTTGAAGATGTCCGAGGCCTCAGTTGTCTTGTCAGTTCAAGTCCTCACAAGTATGAATATGACTTGAGTAAAGGTTCTTCGGACTCCGTTATTAAGGCATACTTTAAAGGTTAAGACGCAACAAGTAAATAAAAGTAATAGTTTATATGCTTAAAAAATCAAACTAAACTACATAAAAAACCAAGCAGTTCATTAGCTTTTTACTTTAATTTAACTTTGCTCTAAAAATAATAAAAAAACTTATGAAAGTGAGCAGTTAAAGTTGAGGTAGAAAATAACAAAATAAAGAGAAAAAGGCTTATTTTTTATGTAAAGTATATTATGACAGGGACTTGAGGATTCGGAATAAATCCAAGTAAGTACCTTGTGATTGTGGGAATGATGGTAAGATGCTGGCGATGAAGACGGAAGAGAAGTAGTAGTGGTAGCATGATTAGTGTTAGATGCACATGAAACGTTTTTCGATATATTAGACGCGTGATTATTATTATTGTTATGCATGCGAGAATCATGGTGGTGGTGGAGATGATTGTGATGGGATGCAGATGCTTGTGTTACCAAATCCAGTGGTACTGGGGATGTGGATGATGATGATGTTGAGTGTGTATCCTAAGTAGTTTAGTTAGTTTTAATTATATACATACATATGAATATGTTTTAAGGTTATTTTTAATAAAAGCCATTCATTCATAGATACGTAATGCAGTAATAAAATTAAGTTTGATCATAAAAAAAAAAGGTTTGAGGTACTTACCACCAACATTGGAGACTCATAAGGAATTCCTTGAGCCAGTAGTCGATGTTGGGCTGTAGATTGAGGTTGGCTTTGCTCATGATGTTGTTGTGGTACACGGCCAGCCTTAGGGCTCACAGCAGAAGCATTTTGTATCATATTTCCCCCGATCTCAATCCTTGGTGGACCTTGAGATGGACCATACCCTTCCTGTTTACAAAAATAAATAAAATAAATTAATTTAATGACAGAATGACAGAAGATAAGCTGCAAAATGTAATTACAAATAGACGCTTATCTTACCGCAATACGAGCAGGACCAATTCTACCAGCAATAGATGAAACTGGTAAACCAATTACCCCACCGCCGGTTGATGTTAAAATAACAGAAGATGATCCTGGAATTGTACCCAATTTCGGCGTTCCTCTTTCTGCTGACTCGACTTTAGTAATTGTTGTCGCCATTGGAATCTGTGGTATACGGACCATTTGACTAGGTGTTGGCATATTATTAACATTCATTATTGGAACTGATGGTCTTGGTTCACCAGGTCTAACTAGTGGGACTGGGTTTGATTGTGGTGGTGGAGTACCGTAAGATGCTGGATGTTGACGTGCAACTAATGGTAGACCAGGACCCTGACTAGTCAATGTTGTTCCTGTAGGACTTGTTTTAGATTGAACAAATATAAATTGTCCTGCTACTGTACTTGGAACTGTTGTCATTGATTTTTGAGTAGTTGCTGTATAAGGAATAGTTTGAGCTCTTAGTGGTGTTTGTTGTTGCTTTTGTGCCAGAATAGCCGGTAGACCTTCATTCTTCTGTATGTGAATTTGATAAGGTTGTTGTTGGTCTCCGACTCTTTCCGCTGAACCAGCTCGTTCCAATTCAATTGTATTACTAGGTGTTGATGGTGGAATGCTTGAAGGTTGTGTTAAAATATGTCCCTGGGCATTGTGGAGCAAATGAATTGGATACTTGGAATGATCGGTTTGAATACAAGTTGGTCCAAACTTTGGTTCCTCTTTTATAACCGGATGTTCTGGGACATGATGATGAATGTCCATTGGTGGGGCTGGTGTTGAAGATTGGCTCCTGCGATGAACTGGAGGAGAGGATTCTGAGCATGCTACTTGATTAATAATTGCAGTAATAGATGAATCATCACTTGAATCTTTGCTAACTGATCTTCCACGCCCTCGAGTTGGTTTTGGAGGATGTATGTGTGGCTTGATATCGACAGGCTCATATATACCCGATGTAAATTGTCGAATCACTTCATCAATCGTATCATCTACGCTTGTTCGTGTATAACTGGATGATGGTGTAGAACAAGGAGGTGTCAAAGGTTTGGTACAATGAACTGGTGGAGTGGATACTGGAGGTGAAGATCCACTCAAAATGAGTGGAACGTGTTTTGGACTTTGACGATGAATAATTGTTTCTGTTGGTGGTACTTGATGAAGTGGTACTGTTAAAGGAGCTACATCTGGTACTTCCACAGGTGGCATAATTCTTGGAGAAATCTGAGGTGGCATTGAGATTGGCACAGGAGGTGAAACCATATGTGCCGGTGATTGTGAGCTCTTAATTACAACAACAGAAAGTGGAGTTCCAGAAGCAATTGGTGGAGATTTCATAGCTGAGGAACTTGGTGTTGGAATAACAGGTGGTTCGGATGGAGGCGACGAAATGATGGCCGGTGCTGGTACTTGAGATTCCAGTTTCTTGGACCTCTTCTCATCATCAGAATCATGGAAATCGTAAATATCACCATGAGGAGTTTGGATATCCTTATGATCGCTACTAGACGCAACAGAACTTTGCCTTGAGCCCACTCTGCTTCCAGCGGATTTGTGTAACAGTTCATCTGCAGAAGGAAGACTTTCCATTTTAAAAGCCTCCTTTGCTTGCTGTAAAACTTTCTGAATCTCATAGCTTGCTTCTTCTGCTGTTAATTTCTTCTTCCTTGGAGGTGACCGACATTCATCGTCGCTTGGAAGAGAAGCAATTGGTGGTTGAATTTTATCTCTCAAGACTGCCGCTGACAATTCACTGTCGTCGATTTGTAGTTCTTTTGGAGGTTTAGTTGGAGTAAACCAGGTTGGTCTGCTTAATGAGTCACTCTCAGCTCCAGATTGATTTCCACCAGTTGAATGAGCAGGTGATGGAGATTGCTCAATTATACGGAGCGTTGGAGGAGAACGAGAATGTTTCGTTTCCACTGGTTCGGAAATTTCATTTTCCTCATCATTGCCTAAAGTTCCAAGAAGAGCAGCAACTGCATCCTCAGTCTCCTCTTGTGAAATTGAAGTATCTTTTGGAAGTATATCGTCTTTGATATCATCCTGCGGTGGAATAAGAGATGCAGTATGATAACCAAGTGGACGAGATGGTGACTTTCTTTCCGAGTCTAAAATACTTTCAATTGCCTTATCTTGCTCAAATAAACAATTACGCTTTTGTTCTTCCTCTTCCAATAATTTAGCTGCTGCTTCGGCTGCCGCAGCTTCTTCATCTATAACAGGTTCGATTTTTGCAATTGGTTCTATTTCTGTTGATGGTTTGGTTTGTTGTAGAACCTCATCATCCTCATCATTTTCTCCAGAAGCAATAATTGAAATATCAATCTTAAGCTTATCGTCATCATCATCATCTTCATCACTGGAAAACATAGATTTCATATCTTCGACAATTTTATCACTCTGACTTTCCCTTGATTCACTTGGTTGACGGGATTGGGATTGTGGAGTTAATCCACCTCGGAGACCAGGCGATATTTCTGGTGCTTGGACAATTAATTTTGTTGGTGATATTGGTGGTATCAAAGTTGTATGGACTGGAATAACGGGATGTTTTTCCTCAACAGTTGTAGAGACAGGAGATGGTATTGGAGAACTAAATAATGAGTTATAATCAACAATTGAATTCTCAGTTTTAGATGTTGGTGATTCATGACTTTGCATTCGTTTTGATTTTTTATGATGTTTCTTTTTCTTCCTTTCTGAGCTTGATTTATGCATTGTTTCAGAAGTAACTTCAGCTGCTGAGGAGCTCCTACGCTGTTTATGACTTTTTCCAGATTTACTACTCGAAGAAGACTTTTTAATTGAGTTGTGCGGTTGTACATCTTCGATAATTCTGGACACTGGAAGAGTTGGAGTCTTTGGTCTTTCATTTTGTACTGGAGGCAATGTAAATGGAATTGTGGTTGATGGCTTCTCTAGTTCTGATTCCGAACTAGAACTAACTACTCCAAATAATTCTTGCATTGTAGGATTATTCTCCTTCCTTTGCTGTGAGGAAGTTGACTTACTGTCTCCGCTGCTTTGTCTGTCTCTTTTTCGTTTACTAACTTTCACCGCAGGTGTACTGTTGTGATGAGACATGGATGGTGTAGTAGTTTTTGACTTTTTACTAGATCTACAACTATTCTCCTTTTCCTTTACCCCAATTTTAGAAGATTTAGACGAAGAGTCTTTTTCTTTTTTAATTGAAGGAAGTGCAGATGAAGTTTTACTTGGCTGAGTTAGTTGTGGAGGAACTTTGGCATCATCATCCGAAGAATCAGAGTCAAATAAATGTCGGATACTTTTCTGTTTGGTAACTGACTTTTCCTTTTTAGTTGATTTGACAGATACCATAGATGAATAACGAGAAAGTGTTTGTCGGCTAGTGTCCTTTCCACTTCCACCAGCACTACTGTCGGAATCCGAATAAATGTCAAGTGCAGTTTTCTTTGGTGAATTCATATAGTGTGACTTTTTAGGTTTAGATATAATTTCAGGTTCCGAAAGTGAGTCGTCGGATGTTTTAATTTCATTTGCACTACTAAGTACTGTTAAGGATGGTTTTCCAATTTTCATCTTTTTCGATCCTGGTGGTTGAGAATCTTCGTCGGAATGTGATAAGAAATATGCAGAACTACGAAGTGGTGAAGACTTTTTGGATTTCTTAGGTCTCTTTAAGGATTGAACTTTGGATGAAGATTTTGGCTGTTTGTTCTTAACTTTGAGTGAATGGGATTTTTGTTTAGAGGATGAAGATTTTTTATGTCCGATGAGAGTTTCTTCGTCAGATGACGTATGGGCTGCACTGGATACCCCGCAATGGTTAATAGGTGGCTTATGTGAATCCTCATCGGAATCATGGTGCTCACGATCTTCCGTATGATACTCATCATCTGTTGTTGTATTGAAAGATTTACGCTCATCCACTGAAGTTGAACGCTTCTTTTCCTCTCTCTTTTGCCTATAAAAAATATGAATGAATTAATTAAATTAGAAGAACAAAAAAGTAATTAGAATAGTTAACTGTTTTTGAAAATACCTTTGTTTCTTGTATAATTGAAAAGTTTCGCTAAGTTTGTCCATTTTCTTTTGTTCTTGTTGTTGTTTTGTTGCAACATTTTTACAAGCTCTATTTGATCTTGACTTGACTTTATCATACATTGAAACATAATCCACAACTACATCAAAAATGGAGTGATGTTTAGTTTCCTTGTCCTCGTCAGATTCTGAACTATCTGTTTCATTAATAACTCGAGTTCTGCGTTTCTTTTGTTCCTTCTTCTTTTCTTTACTTGAGGAAGATGATTCCGCTGGACCAGCGGCCGAAGAACTTTCACCACCGGATTTTTGACGATTTCTTCTTGAAAATTTACTTGAACTACTTTCTCTTTGTTTTTCCTTACTTGAACCAGAGGATTTTTTAGATTCCTTTTTACTTGATGGAGATCCATCAACATCATCCTCATCATCCGTGTCAAAATGGCTGGAATGTTTTTCCTTTTGCTTTTCACGTTCTTTTTCTTTCTTAATTTTAGAAGTTGATGAGGATGATGATGATGAGGTTGCTATTAGCTTTTCATCTTTCTCTTGACGATGACGATGATGTGAGCCACTCGTACTACTCGAAGAGTGTTTGGATGATGAGCTAGAGCTAGCTTTCGGTGTACCTGTAGTGGAAGTATTATTTTCTTTATCTTTGGCAACTGGTATATTTGGTTGACTCTGTTTAATTTCCTTGATTTTGTGTTTATCCTTTTCTTTATGTGATTGATTCTGAGAAGTTGAACTAGTGGAAACTTTCTCGGATTTCTCATGATGGTGGGATTTACTACTACTTCCAGAAGTACTACTTTTAGACTTATGATGGTGTTCTTTGTCTTTCTCAGGCTTTGAAATTACATCATTTTTCACATGAGTTTTGGACGAAGATTCTTTATGATTTTGCAAACTTTTAGGAGTTGTAGATTCCTTTCTATCTGTTGTAGAAGTAGTTGAAGTGGTAGATTGCTTTCGATGATGATGGTGTTCATGTTGTAAAGCAAGTCCAGGTTCCTTTTCAGGAGCAACTTTTTCTTTCTCAATCTTTGGCTTTTTGGACTCTGTAAATTTAAATAAAACTATTAGTAAAAGTTCACAAAAAAAAAACTATGCTGAATATTGTTTTCGTTAATTAAACATACCTGGCTCAGAATCTGTGACATTTAATTTCCTTTTAGATTTATCTTTTTTATGATTATGACTACTGCTTGAGCTGCTTGGCGTTGTGGAAGATGTGTTATTGACATTCTCATTAGATGTACTACTTCCATGTTCTTTATCTCGATGTTCCTTTTTCTTATCTTTGTGATGATGTGAGTTACTATTACTGCTACTTGTACTATGATGTTCACTTTTTTCTTTATCACGTTTATCTTTGTTTGGCTTAGAAGAGGATTCTGGTCGGGAGCTAGAGGAATCACTCGTTGATTTATTTGACTTTTTGTTCAAGGAATCTTTGGATGATTTTTTATCGACATCCTTATCTTTACTATTGCTCCCACTATTCGCTTGCGTTTTATTGGTTAGGACTGAAGGTTGATTCACTGTTGCAACAACTGCGACCGTGGATTCCTGAACATGTTGAAAGTTTATTAGTTTTTCTTCTTTTGTTACATCAAACTTTGAACCCAGTTCTTTGGTACTATGATTGTTGCTACTGCTCTCACTAATAATTGTTAAAGAAGGCGTTGGTTTTTCCTTAATTGGTGGGGATGGTATTTCATTTTTGCAAGACTCAATTATCAATGGTTTGATTTTAGTTGGAGCTTCGACTTCCTTAGTTTTTCCAATTTCTTTAGACACATGAAAAGAATCGACACTGCTCCTTCGCGAATTACTCGTACTAGAAGATACTGAAACTGGGGAAGGAGTAGAAATTGGAACAGTAGGGGTAACAGGTGGGTTAAGTGTTGGATTTTGATTCTGAATTTTCTTACTATCTAAGCTTGCAGATCTTTCAACCATCCTTGGAATTCCTTGATGAATCCCAGAAGTTGTAGGTAATGGTGCTGACTTTTGCTGTGATAACCTTTGACGATCTTCACCATTCAATTCACCGGGTTGTTTTGGTTTGATCGGAATTTCAATCCCTTGTTTTGTTTTTTCCAACGCTAATGACATGGACATGGAACGATTTGGTGCAGTTGGATTACTCCCTAAATTTGACGGTTTTGGCACTGGAGATGGTATAGTAGGAGGAGGTAGAACCTTGGGTTTTATCGGTATTGTCGGAGTAGCGAGTTCAATTTTCTTATTCACAATCGGTAGTTCCTTAGGTTTTGGAATCGAGTAACTTCGATTAACGGTTGGTAATTGTGGTAATGTTGTATTTGAAAATGGAGTAACTCGATTGCTGATATTTGTGATAGAAGGTGGTGGAAGTGGTCCAGTTGGTGAAAAAACGTTTGAACTGGCATTTGACGTTGTTGAACAAGGTGTAATCGGAGTTGAAGATGATGAAGTTGTGGAGGAATTTGATGTTGAACGATTAGAAAAACTAAGCCTCCAATTGGATGACACACTAACTGGAGGAGTATTGTTTAGATTTTCAAGTCTTTCTATATCCTCATCAAAAATGGACTTTTTAGCGATAAGACTTTTCGTAATGTCAGAAGGCTGTTGCCTAAGTTCATCCAAATCAATAGCTTTGGATCTTTTTAACCATGGTTTATCCAAATATGAACTTAGTCTGCTCTCAACACTTCCATCGTCCGAAGGATAAGACGATAATGTTGTAGTTCTTCCTGAAGGTCTCGTTCCACTGTTCCATTCATCAAATCTTTGGTATAAATTTTGAAGTCTTTGTTTCAAATTTTCTTCATCTTCATGCTCCGGAGAGTCTGATGGTGAAGCTGTAGGACTTTTACTTGAATCTGACAATGGTGGTGGGGAAAGGGCTCCACTATCATCAACATCATCACACTTTGTAGTTCTTTCAGGTTTAGGTTCCTCAGGAGGCATACAATTACCAATTTCAGTCGTACCATTTGTACTTTTCGGTGGAGACGATGAAGTTGAAGGAATTTCTTCGCTTTTTTCAGCTAGCTCCAAATTGGAATAAGGAGTCATCACAGAATTTGTTGGAGATGCAATTGTTGCTATTGTACTTGAACTCTCACTAGAACATGGATTATCTTGTTTTGTGTTGACGACTTTTTTGGGAGTATTAACAACACTACTAATACTAGGAGATTTAATAGTTTTGTGATGAGCAAACCCAGGCAGGGGTAGACTTAAGGGTTCATCAATTTTAGTTTGGGTAAGCGGTCTAACGGGTACGGGAACAGGAGGTTGTAAAGACTTAGTTTTATTAGATTGTTCAAAACTATTTGGATTTTCATCAAAAAGTGGTGTACCAGGCCGATCATCAATATCTTCACCGACAGGCGAACTAGGTATATTACTCTCACTATGAAAAATGGAAGCAGAGTTTGAGTCTGGATGCAAGGAACCAGACGATGTGGATTGCTGGATGTTTCCAGAATCAGCAGATAAGCGTCTAACTTTTGAATCATTCTGGGATTTCATGCGTGGGTCTAAAACTGAAATAATTATACAAAAATATAAGTTAAATTCTGTAATATAAGTAAGATTTAACAATATTGTTATACCTGGAGATACTTGGGGTTCCGCGATTACCCTTGGACTCACGGAATCATGGGTGGAAGAGGAAGAAGATGATGAGGACGAAGAGGATGACGAGGAACCAATTCTAACGAGGGAATCAGGTGATACCTTACGGACGGCTTCTTTTTTAGGTTCAGGTGAGGTACTTGAAACTCCATCAAATGCATTTTGTGACTTAATATTACTGTTAGTGATGACTGGTTTCCATACAGAAGTTGGTAGTCCTCTACTTCCAATTCCCTTCTCGAGTCCTCTTGACAAGTGATGTTGTTGGGGTGGATGTGGCTCATCCCCATTTTCAACAACGAGACTTGGCTCACCATGGATAGGCGTATCGGGTGTTGTTGAATGCGTATCAGGACTCTTACTTTCGGGTCCCAGAATATCCGAGGAAGAGGTCACAATAGCTGAATCTGTTTCGTGACAATTGAGATCAATTTTGGGATTTGATAATCCACTACTGGGGGTAGTAGGAGTGCTACCAGAAAGTTTGGTAGTTGGTAGAGAATTTTGGGTTCCTGGATGCGTTCGGTGATGACGGTGGTCATCTTGGAGAAGTAAATTATCATCTGGTCCAGGACTCACAGGACTGGTATATCGAAAACTAGAAGTTCGTTTACTATTAGCATTAGTACTACCACTGTAACCATCACTCTCGATCCCATTTTCCACAAGGAGATGTGGACCAGACCGGGAAATACTTTCAGGTGACATAATCTTCACTGGTTTCAAGTTATCATAATCAATACTGTTCCGCCTAAAATTTTAATCAAAAAATTAGAAGGTGGTTCAAAACTTCAAAGAGCTAAACAATATTTCATTTTACCTGTAAGCATTCCTTCTCTCACTAGAAATTTCAGGAATTTTGGCAGGTGGGATTCTTCTACTACTACTATTATAAGATTCCTCTTTGCTTAATCCAACAATTGAGTTGAGGAGAGGGGGAGTAGAGGAATCGCTACGGATATCAGGTGAAAGGGATAAAGTAGAACCAGAATTAGTTACACGCTCAATGAATAATCTAATACAACCGGGTGTTGCATAGTCAATATGTAACTGTCTTCCTTTTTGTATCCAATTTTTAAGTTCACGAAAAGCATTTTGAGCTGCTGAGATCTAAAGGAGAAAATAAATAAGTTTTTTGATTAAATTTTTGTTTCCTCTCTCTTTCATCCTTTTAGAAAGTAATCAAAATAATTTTTCTTATACCTCTTCAAATTGTACCAAAGCAAGGATTCGTACTGTATCTAGCACAACACGACTAATAGCACCATATTGACGACATTGTCCGGTAACTTGTTTTTCACTAATCCCAGAAATCCCATCCAAAAGTAAGGCATGGGTGGGTGGGCTCTTGTAAAAAGTGATTTTAGTTTCACGGGATTTGAACACATGTCTACCCCACTGTGCTCTTATAGCACTGGCAATATCAACAAATTCCACCGTCGCTGTTGTAGTAGTAGCACCTCCATTGGGAGCTCGTATATTAAGAGCCTATAAAAATAACATTTACTCTTGTCTTGACTGTCATTTTAAATAATTGGGGCAATTACTCATAAATAATTTCAATTGTTTTGTCTTTGTCTTACCACAATATCTCCATACTGTTCAAAACATTTATGAATTTCTAATTTCGTAACAGCGGTATCAAGGCCCATTATAAATATTGTACGTGAAGGTGCAGTTGTTAAAAATTCATCATCACCCAATGACCTGTGTGTACATAAAAAGAAGTGTTAAAATGAAAATAATTAAATGCTTTCTGAAATGACAATTGACAGGCCAAGGTATTTACATAGCTTTCATTCACTGTTTAACAATCGTAGCGTAGACACATGGACATGGACATGAGAATCGAATTGAAATTGAATTCAAAATGGCTTGAAGAGAGAAACCTCGTAGCAATAATAGCAGTTGTCATTATTATTCCTTTACGATTTCATATTCAAATCACGCTAAACTTTTAAAACCTTACTACAAAACCAAATATCAAATGGTTTCCAATTCTTCTAAATACATGATTTATGAAAGTTAGTTATTATAGCCCAGCTAAAAGGCATCAAGCCCAAAAATTTTTGATAGTTTGATTGATTCATGAAGGAGTATTTTTTTAAACAAATTGTTATTATTATTCCCCATGCCCATGCAAATACCATAAAATAAACTAGAGTACGACTATTATTATTATTACACACAAGAATAAGATTTATCCCGAAGAAAGAAGTGAAAGCATGTAAATTCCAATTCCAACAAAAATTTTCATTTTCCATTTAACAAGTTACCAACCTGTTGTCATCATCCGTTCCACCCAACAGATCATCTGCACTACCCCCAACCCCACTTCGGCCTGTACCACTACTCCCATGATAAGGTGTTACTTGGATTTTACAACCAAAGAATTGTTTATCTTGTGAGAGGGAAACAGCTCGAGTAGCATGATCAACAGATTTAAAACAAACAATTGCAAGTCGATCTGGTCCAGACCCAAGGATCCGAACCCATGAGACTTTTCCATGTTTTTTATATTCATGATAAAGACCATCTTTGAGAGAGGTATCAGAGGAGCGAAGGGGTAGGTTACGGATTTTAATTGCAGCATTTAAATCCGAATTACTTGGGATTCGTGAAGAATTATGACGAGATGAGGACGAGTGTGAGGAAGAATGATGGTGATGATGACTCGAGGATGAATTTAAACTCCGACTAAATTGTATAAAAAGTAAAAACAAAAAATAATGGTATTGGTAATCATTATAATACTATAAAGATAAGAAGTAGAAAAGAAATTAAGAAGACAATACAAGTCAACAATTCAACGGAAAATCATATTTACAGTAATAGTTTACTACTACTACATCAGTTAGTTGATTAGTATTGATTAGTATTATTAGTTGCCCAAAACTTCAAAAACTTCAAAATTAAGCTGAAAAAGAAAATTATCTATTGCTTAATAATTACAAAACCATGCATAGAATATAATATACAAAAATCAAAAGAATCAAGAAATGAAAAATTCGTGAAATATCAAACGAAAAAGCAATGGCATGCATGCTATGGTGCAAAAATTGATCTTAAAAATTAATTTCATACAATAATGGAATTTTTTTGTGTATTTTTTTTCTTCTCTAAAGCAAAGGTTTAATTATAATTAATCCAACAAGAACAACAAATCATTGAGTCGAATGGAGCATTTGTTTTGTATTTCCTTATAATTTTTTTTGTACATGAACTAAAACGTGAATACTGAATACACACGTTATGTTATGTTCATTTCGTGTTATTTTGTAAAAAGATGCATAAAAGAATTGATTAATCCAATGGATTATTATTTCCTTAACCCCAGCAGTGCAGTGCAATGCAGTGCAGAGCAGAACAAGATTATAAATTTCCGTAGGTGTTAGAGTTAGATTACAATTGTTTTTTTTCTTGCAATTTTGATATGATATGATGGAAGGAATGATTACTACCTGTAATTCTGTAAACTGCACTATGATATAAAAATGAATGACTAAAATTTAATGTGCAAGTGTATGTAT
>JAQGCY010001012.1:0-12625 GCA_034700645.1 Xenylla mediterranea | reverse complement strand
AATCTAACGTACGGTAAAACTATCTGAAGCTCTCTTAGATCTATCGTACGATAAATCTGCCAGACTGCACCAGACTGAATTTGTTTAAATTTTGTACCTTGCATCTCAAAATTTACTCCATTATTAATTTTACTCCAATATTTGATAACAGCCTAAATCAAAATGACAACCTTTAATAATCCTGGAAGTTGTGGTGGAGATTACGTTGGTCCTGCTGGTCGTCCACCAATTTCAATTCATCGTACTACGGATAAGGATGTGATGCCGTTTCGAGAAGGTGTCCGAATCTCAACCTACATGTCAGATTATGTTTCACCTGGAATCATGCCTGGTTATATGGGTAAACTCACTACATTGGCCAAATGCTCTGGTGCCTCAAACTATCCTGGTGACATACGATTCAAAAATTATCGGAATGATTTAGCTGCTCGAATTGTTGTAAGTAACAAACAACCAACCAAAACTTTTTATAGTAGTCTTTACCCAATAGCAATATTGCATGCGTGGCTGGAGAAAGTTTTATCTGGTCAAGGATAACTTATGATAAAGACTTAGTTTTTTGAAAAGGAAAGCCGAGAGAGATATTCGAGTATAAGAAAGAGAGCAAAGGAAATCTTGAGAAAAAGATAGATAGATAGAAAGAATGAATTATTATTAAGTCATGTATGGTTCCAACTTTCATTGCAATATTTCTTTTTATGTTTAAAGGTGTTTGAGTTGGTATTCTTATTGGTAGAAAGGAGAAAGGCAAAAAGGAAAGTCAATAGAAAAAAATATTATATCGTATAGAAATGCGATGTCTTCTTGAGAATTTCAATGAATCAGAAAAGAATTTTTATTAGAGAATAAAGAGAAAATTTTTATATTTTTTTTCCTAGACTTAGAGTTATAGTCTAGTCTATAAGTTCTATTTGAGCTTATTCCTTTTTGATCTCTTGATCTTGAAAACTACTACTGTGTCGTGTCACATTCCCAATCGAAAACCATTTTATATTTTCTTCTATTCCATTGTTCCATTCTCCTTTATTTTTTCTTTTCACTTTCAAATCTTCTATAGAGACCAGTAAATTTATACTCTACATGGAATGATTCTTTAACTGATTTTTTAAGGCTTATAGTAATGTAGAATCAGAATAAGGTGCATATATATGTATGAAAACCAAAAAAAGAAAGAAAGAAACGTCAGCCGCAAGCCAAGCCAGGAGAAAAAGAGAAAGTCCTTGAAAGAATGAGAATCAAGGATATCTTTTTTCCATATATATATATAATATGATTGTTCCTTTCAAGAATTTTAATTTCTTTACTATCGGTTGGATTTCATTTTTTTTATATATTTATAGTGCCCAAAGTTTCTTTATGGTCGATTTCCAACAACCTATACTCCATGTCCGGATGTGGCAGTCTGTGAAAGGGTTATTCCATGGAAAAAATTAAATGATCTCCCTGCCATTCGACCCATAAACATTGATCGTTGTCGTTCTGATCAGATTGAGCAGTTTTATTCTGTAAGAAAGAACCCAAAAAAAATTCCAAAAAAGATCAGGCCAAGGTCATATTAAATTTTTTACATATACAGGATTATCAACAACATCGTGACTATTATTTGGATCGGACTGGAAAGGTTTATCCATCTCCTACTATGATGCTTGGGAATCCTTATCCTGTTCGTTGTCCAATTGATGAAAGGTATACTGCAATCTTTCGAGTTCTTGTGATGTAATCACTGTGATCTAAATTTCTTATTTGTTCACACAGGGTATTCAAAATTAAACGATTCCAAGATTCATGTGATATTCCAGGATATATTGGTCCAAAGTTAAATTGTCACGCAATGCCATGTATTCGTGGACAAGGATTTTTAACACCATTTACTCTTCCAAAACTTCCACGTGAACCATTTATCTGTGACCGTGTCAAAGCTAAAGATCCAAATGAACATGAAGTTTTACTTATTTAAAAAATTCTCCTTCAATTCAACTCAACTTTTTAATCTAACCACTCAAAATTTGCTCAATGTACATAATACTTCGACTGCTTGTATAATTATTCAATCAAAATTTCATTTTTATTTACGCCAGTACCAGTACTAATGTACTAAATTAACATTTTTGTAAGGGAATTCCTCTGCTATTAGTACAAATTATTTAATAAATGATTACTGGAACATAAAATAATTTTCCCGAGTCATAAGAACCACATTTATTTTTAATGTATGTTACTAAGCCTGGAGAGAAAGGAGTTGGAGATTTCTCTGGAATTTAATGTCTCTTATAATAAAACTAAACTTCTTTCTTATAGTAAGACTTCCCTTATAGTTTATATTACATTACATCAAGTAATAATATTGAGAAAGAAAAATTTCTTTTCCTTTCGTATTAAGGAAGAAAATGAATGAGCGTAGCTTTAAGGTTGTCGTCACCTGATTTTTTCAAATAAGTTGTACTGTACAAGAATATACAAGACTATATACTTTCTCCAGATTAGAAAACGTTGTTCCTTCACAAAATGTTGTAGGATACTTGTGCATTTGCTTTGCTTGGTATACTCTTACTTACATTTTTTGCTTATTTTTATTTTCTTCTCCTGTTGAAATGAGTAAAGAAAAATAAGATATTACTCCCTCAAAGTTTTATATAAAAAGAATGACTTGTAAAAATATAGTAATAATATTTTTCTGTCAGCTCCATCTCCTACATTTCTTATAGCAAATGGTGAAAGTAGACTTTCTTTTTTCTTTATAGCCCAAATGCTTCATTTCATTCTGCTCTCTTGAAATTTTATTTTATTTTTTTTAACCCTACCTACCTAATTAATCTTAATATCCCTTAATATTCCAAGTCCCAAAACTGAAAACACTGAGGCATTACATGACCAAGGTACAAGGCTTGAATGAAAGCCTGTAAACTAAACGAAGTAAACATTAATTAAGGAGGAGTTGAAGACATTTATTTCAAGGTCAAATTTTGCAAAAACAACCAATTTTCGAACGAATAAACAATTGTTCCTAGAAAATTGCATAATTAACTAATGTCAGAAGAAAAACTGGCCAGAAATGTACGAAATTTCTTTAGCCTATTTCTAAAACCTGCTTGAACTATTCTTATTCTTATTCCAATTTGTATTTTCTAGATAGGAAAAGAGCGCATTCTCTTTCCGACAACTATCCGAACTTTCGGATCGGATTGCAAAGAAAAAAACTTTTATGGTTAGATTTCCATTTCCTTCTCGTTTATAATTACTGTATTCTATCCACTAGTACATTGCATTGGTAGTTGGTACTTGTGTGCGACTCTCGCTTTCCCTTCCTTCCTACAATCCTACCTTTCTACAATACATGAAAAAGACAAGACAAGAAGACAGAGATCGGAATAGCGTAAAAAACGAACCTAAATCTGTCTTCAAAAAAGAAGAAGAAGTGTGCTCTGGTGCTGTTGAATTTGAGTTCGCTCAGTGAGTATAGTCACACTATTCACAGGTCAGACAGTTTTACCAGAAGGAGCTCTTCAATCTTTCTTGCTTTCTTACTCTCTCATTCCTTTTCTTACCTTTTTAGTTTTGGAGCTTCTCAAAAAAGAACTGTGTAAAAGTTTCAAGTCAAGTCAAAGCCAAGCAAAATTCATCATCTTCTTTCCTTCCTTACCATTACCACATCTGTATTATATACTGTATATAGAGTTTATAAATACAATACATACAATTTTTTTTTGCAAAAGCTAATAAAAATTTTGACTTTTGCTCTACTATCCATAGTACTCTGTGCTGGACTTTTCTCCTCTGATTTTCTTCTAGAATCTTAATGAGTTGTAAAAGTAATACTAATGTGAAATCCGCTGGATAAAAAAAGAGTTGATACTCTCAGACTCAAACAGACTTTTTAATACTTTTTTTTCTTCTCTTATCCTTTCGTGCGGTGCGGTGGTGGCGTGGGAATGCTGGATTTATTTTAGATACACCTAGACCGAAAAAAAAATGAGAAAGTGAAAAGAAGAAAGCTAAAGCTAGCAAAGACAAAGAAAGGATTTTTTTTTTATTCTTCCTTTGGAATCCATGCATTTGTCTAGTATATGAGTATGGATGTGTTCTGTTTCTGTGTTACTCCGGGTGGTAGCTTGCTGCAGTGAAAGTGATGGTGACTTGACTTTCTCTCACATTATATAGATTGAGATTGACCTAGAAAAACTACAGCAGGCGTAGAGTACATTTACTTACGACGATATATTGTACACACTCAATTCTCTCACTCTCTCTTGTGTTCTAAACTAATGGAGAATTTGAACTTACACAATCCTAACTGAGTAGTAGAACAGGGCATACATACCTCTAGAATTATATTCTGGTGAAAATAAGGAAGAAAAAGCAGTTGTTGTAGCTTGGCTTTTAGTTGTGATTAAACTTGTGAATAGTGGTGACAGTGACTCGTCTTAAAAAGAACTGTTGACTGTGTGAATACAAATGGATTTAAATCTAAATTATACTTGTATTTGTATAGAAAATACGCAATTTTCATCTCTTAAAAAGCTGCCACTTTATTCATTTTAGCCCAAAAGCAAAGGAAAGTCTAATTTTCAACTTTACAAGCAAACTCAAAGACATTTTATTCAAGTGATAGATATTTATCAGCAGAGCAGAGGAAAAAGCATTAGTCAAATTACTCATTTTGTACTTCATAACAGTGAGATTACTTTGTAACTCTCACTTCATCAAAAAGAAGATTTATTTTAAGTATAGATCCTTGTCTGTAAAATTCTACGTTGTTCAAAAAAGTAGGTATGGATGAAGATATTACGTTCCATTGATTGAAGTATATCTACTATGCATTGGTTCCCAAATTCATGGTAAGCGAGTTTTATAGTTCTGTAAATTGCGAATTTAACGTTTGATAATTCAAACTCAAGGTTTTGCAATTTATGAAAAAAAAAAGCTTTTACCATTAATCAATCAAAAAATACTTGTTTTTGTACTATAATTTTTGAATTACTTCTTATCATATGATGCAATACGATGCAATTCTAAAAATATCCATTTTTCGTACTGTTCGTGTATGAAAAGTTGAATTAAAACTTATGTTGAATTGAATCTATTTAGTAGACCAAATAAACTAAATTCTTTCAAAATACACTACTAAAGTATGGAATTTCTCAGATTTTTACTTGTACGGTATAGCAATAGCTCACCAACCATTTTGTTCCTACGTTTTGTTAGTTATGAAGAAAACAAATAATACAAAGTACTAAACTAACGTATACGAACTACAACTACACAGTGTGAAAGTGATGAGATATTTACATATCCTGACACATTTGTAATTTATCACTTCTGCTTACTTGAATCGGTTCCTCGATTTTTTTCTTCTGTATTCTTGGACTTGTTGAGGGTTTTCTTCACTCCATTAAAACCAATCCATCGCTTTGTAGCTTAAAGGTTTTTGGCTTATACAATATTTTATTTTCTACTTAACGGGTGTTTTTTATTGTTCTTTTGGAAGAGAGAAGAAAGAGCTTTAGTTAGTAAATGGTTTGAACATTGTAAAAAATAATCGAAGCATGTCATTGTATTTCCTTTTTCTCTAGTATAGTAAGCTTTGTTTAAAAATCTAACAACAAATCACTTTGTCCTTGCCAAGAAAAGAAAAGAGAATATTGTTTTGAATCTTAAACTCTTAAAGTAAACCAACAGCACTTCCGTTTTTCAAAAGGTTCAACAAAAATGATTAGGTAATTTATAAACCATAGATATTTGTTTCTGTTAACTACAAATAAGATGCCAATTAGATTATTGAGTGGGAGCTTAAAAAAACAAAAAGAATAACTTACACAAAAATCTAAATCCACAAATCTTAATTTGTAAATACTTCGTTGTTTACTAGGAAAAATGTGACGTGTACTTTATCCGTAGTTTATAGACGAAGAAAGTCTCTCTCTACTATCTGTGTTTTAGTGTGTTAAAGACGGAAGTACATGAACCTAATTAAGAAAGAATATATGTGTCCCTTGGGAAGTATTAAGTATATGTAATCATATTTCTAAAACATCAGACCCATGAGATATTTCTTTTCTAACTATATGAACGAACTAGAATTTTATATTTTTATTCCCAGTTCACGTATTCACAATGTCCTCCTCTCTTCTCCTTGTCATAAAAGATTACATGATATAAATCAACTCCAAAAAATGTTCTTATGAATTTTCAAATCTATTTAAAGTGAAGAACTATTATTACAGATATTACTGCTGTAATAATTCTTGGCCTCGCTTTAATATAGTTGAAGTGTTAATTTAAAAATGTTCTCTTTGGACTGAAAAATGTAGTCTCGAACTCGAATAAGTATTCCTGAGCTTTAGGAGTAATTTATACATATAAAGGAGAAAGGACATGTTCTCATTATCCAACTCCTTTCTCTAATACTACTTCTACTGTATTAATGTAAAAAAGAAAAATCAAATACATTTATATCAAAAGTCCTATCACGTCTAGAACATTACAAACATTCAAGCGTTTTTTACCCTAAAGCTTTTACTTTTACATGTTACATATAATAAAACATAATACTTTTCTCCAAGTTCCTTTTTGTTTTCATCCACAGTTTTCCACAATAGCGTAGGTTTACGACTTACTTTACTTTCTACCTGATGGACCTTAATAATAGATTTTGCATAATTATATAATGAAAGCGTTTATGTAAATTGTAAATTGTCTATCCTCCTACTATGTGTACTATTTGTATTCATGCCAAAGCCAAAGCCAAAGCCAAATGCAATTCAATACAGACAGTACAGCGACAGCCAAAGCTTGTGTTCCATGATAGATATTTTTTGTACTGTGTGTAATGTAAATGTATTGATTTTTATGTTAACATAACATTAAAACTATCAACAATTTTTGTACTTTCTATTTCTAAACACACACACACGTTCTATATCAACATACTATATCAAAATTGTTTAACCCACTAAACTAACTTTACTTTGACTATCTAAACGAACTGCTGAAACTAATGGACTTGTATGTACCTACTTACTTACTTACATCTATCTATATCGTACCTATAGTATCGTATCATTCTTCCCCTTCGTGTTCTTGACGTGGCTTTTTGACATAACGATTCATATGAATTTTATAGAGAGTTAATTATCTATATGCTCCTACTACTACTATTATTACTATTTTGTACCTTTTAAGGTTTCTTTCATGCTTTCATTGCTTTCACTTAAACTTGTAGAGCTTACTTGGTAAAAGGCTATGAAATTGGGTAACTTTTATTTTGGTATATTCATAGATATAATCAATACTTTGAATAAATCTAAAGTTCAATTTAAACCTTGTGAATGGAGGGGATTGCATAAGCTATCTTTTTATCTAGATAAATCACCTTGACGTAGGTAAAGTGAAAGTTTTTGCCTTAAACAAATTCAAATTTGTTGATGCAAATATATTATTAACACTAACATTACGACTTCCTCGTAGTCGTAATCATAATCCATTAGGAAGATTGAAACTGAATGACATATGAGGAGTGGGATTTGTTTAACAGATTTATTTTCGTTTTCTCCTAAAGGTTACCGACTAGAATATTTACTCTACGGTACGCACATGGTGCAGCTACTATTACTACTACTATTAAACTACAATAGTCGCATTCGAATAACGAAAAATTCCCTTTTCTTTCGGATAAGATGAATATGAAGCCATACTAAACAAAAGAAGTCAAAAAAGATTGACAAAGAGAAAAGATATACACACAAGAAAAAAATAGTTTGACACGGATTTGGAAAAGTTCCAAACCGGTAATCATTTCCAACCGTTTATCTCCTTTCCTTGTTTCGTTTAAAGACAAAAACTCATTACATTTCGACTGCACAAAAAAGAAAATCCAACTACAGTTTAGTCTGGACAAAAAAGTATTTATTTATACTATACAGAAAGAAAGAACCAAATTATTAGTATTGTAGTAAAACTGAAGTGAAGGGCTTCAGGAAAAGTAAGAAGCTCTAATTTCACGATGTGCCATTTTTATGTAAAAGAATATTTAGGTTCGTGAGCTTACATTTATGCTTAAATTATTTCAAGATTTTGTTTTACGAGATCATAAAACACTGGAACCCTTTTGCATTGTAGTTTAAACTTTAATTACTTTACTTGGTTACGATTTAATTACCTGCTAATGACTCTAACCGAATGTGGAATGCTGTAGAATTGTAAAATGGGACTTAACTACTAGGACTCTTTTACGATTTTAAAAACATTGCGCACATGATGTATGTATGTACGAAAAAGAATTATCAAAGGCGTTCTAATATACACAGACAGATAAGTTTAGAAAATTACATAATTACATTTACCATGTTGGCAAATTACTCTACTTGAAATTTTAATTAATCATGTTCAATTTGTAAATTAATCCATCAAGTTTATTATTAAGTTCTGTTATATGTCTGTTATGTAATTTTTATCCAGTTGCTCAAGTTTGTTTTTGACGAGATAAGAGGGAGTAAACTCAAACACAAAAAACACAACTACCTACCTACTCATCCAATAAATTTTTTGAGTAATCTAATTAAAAATAAATGTAAAGTGTGAGACGAAAGCTATTTAAATTAACACTAACTGTAACGAGTGTGAGTTTTTAACGTCTCAATATATTTGAAAGGAATTACAATTACTTCATATATACCAGTCCAAGTCCAAATCCAGCGATTGGGCTATAGGGATAACAAAGAGTTTTTTTGGCCTATCCTTTAATACTTTATGATTTTTCTTCTTCTTTCTCTCTTGCCCATTTCTTTTGGGAATAATGAATTTTTAGGTAGAAGTTCATTTATAATTAAAGAATTTTTTCGTGTAAAGTGAATTACACTGCTTTATCTGTGTAAGGAAAAAAAAAGTAGTTGTTGTAATGGATAAACTATGGGGAGGGAGAAAGTAAAGTAAATGCTTTTACTTGTTATCTTGAAGAGAAAGCATTTAGAACTATGCTTGTGCTATGTAGACTAAATATATAAAAAATATATGTAGTTCTAACAAAATCCTTTATTATTATTAGTCCATCAAAACAATTTCCTTTCTTTTTTCTCTTACTGTACTGTCTTTAGGGCACATATTCAACGAAATAGCACTTTTATTGTTCTATTTCTTATATTTGTGGATAAAGAAATAAACATAAAAGATTTCCATGTGTTTCATATCCAGAAATGAAGAATAAAGAGTTTTTTTTATTCAAGCCCTGGAAATCTACAGGTCGGAGTTTGAATAGAATAGAATCAAGTCTCAAAAATTCTGAGAACCCTAGATTTTTTCTATATCACATTTGCTTTTTCCACTTGTTCTTTGGCTCTTCTGAATGTTGAATGTTAGGTGAATAAGGAAAGTAAAGTATTATCTTTCTTCCACCTACACTTTGTCAAGTATCATGCCATACCACCCAGCAACCCGATATAAGCATGCTTCAAAGTTCTAAAATCCATAAAAGCAAACTAAGTAGGACAAGGAAGCAAAGGTAGACTAAAAGACTTCCTATCCTTTCCTCCGTCTCCTCATATTCCTCCAACAATTACTTGACTATAGTATGGACCTGTCTGAAAGTCTACATATACATATACATTATGTACCTCTTAATTATTAGAAGAAAGAGGAGTATGCTATGGTATATTAATGTTATTTGAACTCATTTTCAGCGAATATTTTCACTTTTGTTTGTTCCATCCACTATAATTAGAAGATTTTAAAACAAATTAATACAAGAAAATACTTTGTATTATAATGAATCTGCCCAAGTTTAGTTAAGTTTGGATTTAATATAAAAAGTCAGCTCAGAAAAGAGTTGTTGAAATTTGTAGACAGTATAAAAAGGAAGAAGATAGTAGGGAAAGACTAAAATGGTTCATATTTCTGTTCTGGTGTTTCCTAAAATTGAAAAGGAAAGTTAAGGTTTTTTTAGAATGCTGTTTGGTTGTTGTAAAAAATACGCCTGTGCCAAAACCAGGTTTTTAGATCAAAATTGCCAAAATGAGGGAATCTAAAAGTAGGATAGGATGCAAGCAATGCATGCTTTTTAGATTTTAGGCGTATGTTTTAGAGACAGCAGCAGCAGCTAAAAAGAAGATGAAGAAAATAGAAGACGAAGTTCTGAACGAACTTTAGACTAGAAGAGAGAAGAGAAACTGGAATTTAGATGGAATAGAAGCACAAGGAAAAATTCAAACTTTTTAGCCATGTGAATACTCGATGACTAGTAGAAAATAGAATAGAAAGTAGTAGAACTAGAAGGCAGAAAGCATGGAAGAGATGTTAGAGCTATTTACTTTATATCAAAGAATTTTATTGATTTTTTTTTACTCTCCAACTTTACTTCCTTTTCTTTGTTCTTGAAGCAGTGGAATACGAATATCATCTCCTCAAATTCGCTAGTCTATCTCTCTCACTACAACAGTCCTCTCTCTCTGCTTTTGCTTTCTTTCTGTTCGTTCCTTTTTTTCTTTCACAAAACCAAAGCCTGGCTCAACAACTTTTTAGCTTCTAGGCAAAAAAATAAAAATAAAGAGGAAAAGTCGGAAAGAGTGAAGAAGAAGAAAAAAAAATTCCTTTTCCTTTTTTTTTTATAGCCTCTGGAGCGTCTTTTCATCAATTTCTTTCATTTCTCCTTCTTATACTTCTTCACTCCTAATCTTCTATTATATAAATTCATTCACCTAAAATTCATTCAACTAACTTGTCACTTCGCCTTTCTTTTCTCATCATATTTTTTCTATGTATGTATAAATGTATCACATATTTTACACATTCCGGATACGATGTATATGTATTCTATGCTACTATTCTAAATTTTTTTTATGCTTAAGTTAAGGCAATTTTCTTATATTTTAATTATATTTAGGTATTGCCTTACGTGTCTGCTATGTGAATGTCCTTTAGAATTCTAGGTATTTCACGCTTCAAGTCATTTGTATGCTTTTTTTTGTTTGAATTAATTTAACAGGATACGTACGAATGAATATTAATATTTCATCTGAATTGAATTCTGTTGGATAATTTCTTGACTAAAGTTAGGAAATGAATTAGTTGATTTTGAAAGTCTTTAGCATTTTCTCACACCTTTACTATCACAAGAAACTACAAATTCAACATACGGAACAATAACAATATTTTTAATCTTCTATAGTTTTATAGATCTAAAAATGTTCCACGTGAAACAGAATCTATTACACTTGAGTTAAACCGTTTTATATCTCTGCTACTTGGTGTAATTAAGTATTACTGTTTTCAAAATGTGGGTAGATGTACTATATGCATATGTTTGGATTGTAATAAAAGTGAAATCATCTAGATTATTATTCATTCAACCATGAACGGATTCTAGGGTCAATGAATAATAAGTAAAGGGGAAAGCAAGCATATTCAATATTCAAGAGTTTGGTCATGGTTTTGGTTCATTCATTCTCTATGGGCATTTACTCCATAAATTTATAATTCAATTGCATGGAGTGTCTCAGATTTTTTCTTTCCTTCTTACCATCATGTTCATACATTCAGCTAATAAATGATTCAAGATTTTAAAACACAGAGAAAGCCAGAAAGCCCAATTTCATTTTTCCCTTAGGGTTTTAGCTTTTACAAATATAATGGACATTTCTAGTTCAAATAGGATTGTGAAGTGATTTAAAGTTGTTATGTTTAACGCTTTCTACTATGAGTTAACTCGGCTTATTTCCTTGAGTTAAACCTTTTCTCTTGAAGTATCTTGCATGCAAAATACTTTTTGAAATATCTGATTAGTGTTTTTTTTTACCAAGTAGACACTTCTAATCAAATGTTTTTTTTTCTAGATGACTAAGGAAAGTGAGAAGACTCTGAAAGTAGCCAAAAATGTTGAAGAAACTGCAATTAGAGGAAGTGATGTATCATATCGTCCTAATAGTACCAAAGGGTCCGAATCCGAAGTTTCGGAAACTCAAAAAGAAAAGAAGTCAGGAAATAATAAAAAACAACAAAAAGAACAAAAAGGACAAGAATCTTCATTACCAACAACAACACGATCCTCACAAGGCACACCACAAGGATTACCAATATCCCCTGCACCATCATCTCCATTATCCAAAAACAATATGTCACCAACTGGCCCATCCGTACAGAGTCATTCCTCACAACATTCACAAACTCTAAATGGTCATCAAGAAGAGACAACTAATGGAAATACTGGTGGAAGACTGAACAAATGTTGTTTATGTTGGTGCTGTTGCTGCCGGTGTCCGTGGTAAGAAAGTCCGTCTATTTATACCGCTACCTCCGTGGATAAATCATTTTCAAACTCTGGCTCTCTCTCCAAGGTTTCGTTTTAAATTATGGGACCTGCACCCCAGCATACTTAGGTTCCAAAACACTGTTTTACCTTATCTTATCAAGATATAATAAAATTTATAGCACTTTACCAGTTTGCTTTTGCATTGCATAAAATGTCCTACATAATGTTTGAAGTAATAACTACAGTCAGGAGTATTGAGGTAAATCTAGCTTACGCCAGATTTAGCTTAGACTAAGCTAGATTTAGCTTAAGCTAGATCTAGCTGAGACTAAGCTAAATCTAGCTTACCTTTGCGCGTAGTTGTGCTCCAGTTTTTACTTTTTGTAGTGC
>JAQGCY010001011.1:0-12631 GCA_034700645.1 Xenylla mediterranea | reverse complement strand
CCTACTGCTCCATATTTAATTTAAATAGTATTTCAATTAAACTGAAAAATTACTAGGTTTTAGGAGTGAAAATTAACTTCAGCACCTGGTATTTTTTCATATAATCCAAAGGTTCATTAGGAGACAACTTGAATCCAACACACCTTTCTCTCAACCAGTGGAAAACCATATTTTGAAGTTTGGAATTTAAACTTCCAAACTTGACTTGTTGCAGCATCGAGTCTCGAAAGTTGGAAAGTTTTACAGCATCTGAAGCTACCATTTTCTAAAAGTTAAACATAATCATTCCTTTAATTCAACCTGCAACACTTGCAGAATCCCAACAAAAGCATATTTCCATAATCTGTTAACTAAAAGCCTGATTCTACCTGAATTTCATGGAAAAAGGATTTATACTGAAGCATTATCTTAAGTTCAGTAGAAATTTTTGATGCAAGTAGACTATGGTTGACCTCCTTTGTTGCTCCTTCCATAGTTCAATTCCAATTTCTACTTTCACGGTTACTTCACAACGTAGTTATTTTTATTCTAATTTTTCTTACTCTTATTTCCTCTTCTCTGTGATATTTATTCCCTCTGGTACAATTTCTGAATCTACAAAAACCTAAATCAATTTATTACTCGTGCAAAACAAACTTCACATATTTTTGATTCCGAACAGATTCAAGGAGATACAACAAGATTAAATGAAAATGTTATTAATTCCTCACACTATTTTAAACTTTCATATTCGGATTGTTATTAGATTTTCTAGTTTTGCACAAGTAAAAATTTGATTTCAACCACTTATTTTTGTAAATGTAAATTGAGATTTAGAATAAGAGAAATGTAAAGAAAAGCTGTTGGATGAGTTTTTACACATATACTTCCTCTCTATCAAGTATTATCATGGTTTAGGCTGTTTGGTTTGGTTTGCTTGATCAATACACGTTTTCAAAGAATAAAGGCCTTTCTCCAACTTTCACCATAAAATCGGGTTTTTATCCACAAAGATATATCCTTTTACAAACTAGATTATATCGAACTAAATTGAACATGTAGAAGTTCTATAGGTTTATCAAATCTTGCCCAAGGTCTTGTGCTAAGTATATTTTCAAGAGGATTACTTTCTAAATGCCATTGGATTACTTTTCAATAAAATAGAAAAATCCACTTCTTAAAGGGGGCTTCAAGAAACATAAATTCAGTACGTGTTTGGTTTGCTTTCTTCGTTTGTTCAATTTTATTCCAAAACAGCATAACAAGAGTTTCATTACGTACAACTTGCTCTGCATAAAAACTTTAACAATTAGAGAACATCGGGTCAAATTTCACTCACGTGGTTCTTGAATATATATTCATTCAATTTTCTTTATTATAGAATATAAATAAATATGTCAACAGGTTAAAAAGTCAAAGGTATCTTAATTCACCTTTAACTATATTGACTATATATACATACTCTTTACAAAAAATCTAATTTTTCATGGGTTCATACGTTACGTATATGAATTTGGCTTTCTCAGATTCCATATAATATTACATTATATTTAACTTTTGTTTTTAACTAACCAGAATTATTAATGTGCAAGTAGCTCCTTTATTGTTAATTTTCGTAAAACAAAACTATATTTACATAAATTACCTTAAATATGTTTGTTTTGCAGTTCAAAATTACATCAGTAAAACATTAGAATGGTTTAAATAACTTCTAGTATATTTATCATTTACATTAGTACTATTAGATGTTTGGAGAATAAACTTGATATACATACATGCACATGATTTTCTCTTTTCTTGTTATTTAAAACTTTTGAAACACATTCGTGCGGTTTATTCCCAAATTATTCTACAATTCGCATCCTTCTCCCATGGCATCTTCTCAGTCAATGACTTTAGCTTGAATTATTTATTTATTCTCCTACAATGCTTTCTAGTCTGATTCAGCTCATTATAGTAGTTTTTCGTTTGCAAAAACAAGAGGATGTTATTCAGAATTTTAATTTATATCCCATTCCTTCGCCTACTGGAAAAGTGGATAGAATAGAATAAAATGTTTATACTCGTACTTTGAGTTTATAACTTTATATTTAATCCAAAATATGCGGAATCCTACAGCAAGCCATCTTTGTTTTTTCCTTAATCTGGTCAGTACATTTTGAAATTGTTCAAAAAGTTGCATTTTCATCCACTTTTTCGATACAAAACACTTCTAAATTTTTATTGGTTTTACTCCGAAAATTGATAGTCAATTTTAAATGGTACGTGTGATATAACAGAAAAATCGATACACATGATAGGAAATCACAAATATTGATTACAGATTAAAGAAAAAAGTTAATGACTGGTGTGAACCCACAACAAAAAATGGCAAAACCCCAAAATATCGATAGAAGGTGACCATTAGTGGAAATCAGCCTATGCATAGTTATTTGAGTCACTATTATAATAACGGTTGATTTTAAATTCTAGAATTGTGTTTTCTACGGCAGTAATGATCCAATACTTTATTTAAAAACATGAAATTAATTTCTATATTTATTTGTTTTATGTTCAAAACTAGAAATCGAAGGGTTATAATGTTTTGTCTATTAGTTGGCAATTCCGAAAGTTCATTAAACCTTGTGTGCTGTTATCGAATACAATCAGTTGTACAGAATTTTCAAATCCAGTTTAGGTTAATAGTTATGAACGTGGGGCGTTTGACAACCCAAATTCAGAGGAATTTATAGATTAGCTTTCCCGAATACAAAATAAACATTTGTGATTGCTTATTTTTTTATGATCCATTTGCATTATGTAATTAACTAGGTAATTTGAAATAACATTTGAGATTCTTTTGGACGAAATGGGATGTATGAACTTGTAGGAAAAGAAACTTTTTCGGCGGAAAGGGCAATAGAGTTTTATTACAATGCTTTCATCAGACCTTTCTATATTAAATTATAAAGAAAGGAAATGAAGTGGAGAAGGTCCTAGTGTGAAAGAAAAGTTTTCTTCTTCATTCACAGTAATCAGATAAGACATATGGGAAGCGATGTATCTTCCAATTGTTAACACTTGGAAATATCTATCTTCTGGCTTGAAAGGAAAATTTCTACGCTTCATGGACACGTTGGTTTTCTTTAAGACTGGACCTGAAGAAAATTCTCCTACCTGATCCTGAACGATACTTAAGGCTCCACGACAGAGTATTATATATACACTCAATTTCTGTCACTACAAATTTAATAAGCTCAACCATAATCACTCTTTCTCCAAGGAAAGCCACACATAAGGAGCTCATTTTGCTTACTGTCATGTACTAGACGAAAGAAAACGCAAGCTGTCAAGGAAAAGGATTATTAAATGAGAAACATTATGTGTTTTTGTCTATATTTATTAGACCTTCGTAGCTGGAGGGTTAAGGTTAATTCACCATGAGTCTCAGTCTTTATGATATTCACGAAGAAGTTCCTGAAGTCAAGTTAAACTCAATGAATCTAACAAACTATGCCTAAGTATAAGTAATACTCGAATTCCTATAATCACCGGGTATTTTGCTTATTTCAATATTGAATAACAAAACCTTTGTATTTTGTTAAACGGGAGTTTATTTATTTTCCCTATATTTCTCTACTTTTTTCTCAATTTTGATTTAACATTCTCCTTTTTATTTGCCTACTTAATTTAAAATATAAATCTGTTGTAGTGATGATATACTGTAGTTTGACTAGTCTGAGTGAAAGGAATCCATTCTATTAGTTTACCAAGATCGAAATGGATTTGTTGGTTTTTGTTATTTTTATCTGAAAGGAACCACAGATAGAAGTCATGATAATTTAGCTATGGTGGTTTGGCAGTTTGTCAGCGTTGACTTGGATTTCACTCTTGCCTAATATCAGTAATACCCATAGGACTTGGTAATAGGCTTCCAGTATTTGCACAGTTCTTTTGAAAGGAAAAATTAATAGAGTAAAGTGATTTTTCAGATGTATTTTGATTTTTGCTTTCACAGAACAATTTATTGTGTATTCATCTACTTATGTATGTGTGTAAATAATGGATTTATAAACTCCTTAGTGCTACTCGGTATTTTATTTTCAATCATGTTCAAATAATGATGGGATAAGTTGCTCTTAACTATTTCTCTTTGAGTCTCTTTTCAGAGGAATAGAATTTGTATTTCTTAATCTTACGAAACTTTTAATATTGTTCACTTTGGGTCAGTTATGAATCTTATGGAATGACCCTGAATTTTACTGAGAAGGATTTAGTTCAGGCATGAATAGAATAGGGTACACTTCAACTAAAACACTCGAATTATTGAATTTCCAGAATTTTATTTAATCTGATCTTAAAATTTCAAACAGCAACTTTTCCTTGAAGTAAGAACAATGCATCTAGGAAGATTTTAAGATTTTAAAATATGCCCTTCACTGCTATCATACTTTCTCACATTTTAAAACGAAAGTTTATCATTCCAATGGAGTATGTAGGGTAGAACTCATATACTCCAAAAAACGCAAATCATTAATTATATTTAGCGGAAAGTAAAAGTTACTAGCGGTCAGCATAATTTCGCTGAGCGATTGATTGAACTGTAGTTGGGAGTTCATATAATTGTCCGATGCAAAGTAAATAGTTTTCCTATTCTCTCATACTCTATAGTGTTTTAGGTACAAAATTTTAATAGTAGCTCCGTGTTAAAATTACGATTTGTACTATAAGTACGATTGAAGAAATCCTACTGGCCTTATGTATACTGTTGACAAAATGTCAGATAGGACAGCAGGGTCTAGTTTATTATAATCATTTTGAAATTTATCCCATAAAAAATTCATTTGAACCGAACTGTTTCTTATTTACTCCTATTTTTTGGCTTGCCATTGCCAACACTGAAGTGCTTACTCTATAAATCTTTCAGTATACAGACAGATCTATTAATTCAGCATAGTCAAATTAAGAAGGATGAAAACAGAGTCTTCTCTTAAAAATCCAGCACATACTATATATCTTTTGGCAAGGAAAATTAATTTCTTTTTCGAATTCTTTACATATTTTTTCTTCATTATCGTAAATCTCAAACTCTTATCTCTTCAAATTTTTTCCGTTACTTTATGGTAACATTTATAACGTTCACTTTATGTGCTATTCATTCCTTCATATTTGAAGAGCCAAAGCCGAGATTATGATATGCTTGGATCTGATTTGATCAGAAAAAAGTGAAGCGATGCATGATCAGTTATGAAACTTTATGGAATAAATTCATCTCATATTTTTTGACAGGAAATATTCATAGTACTACTTTGATTGACAATGACGCTCGGATCAAGTTAAGTTCGGATCGAGAGGCAAGATAATTTTTTTTAATAAGTTGAAATGTGTTGTATATTTATGTATGCATTAAAGAACTTATTATTGTTGGGCGCGGTATTGTTTTTACCAATGTTTTGTTGGGTTATATATTTTTATATATATATAGTTTCAGGTCATTCATACTTGTTCTAGTTTGGATAAATAAATGCTGCCTCCCATGATGAATGTGTCGGAACCTGGAAATAGTGGAAGAAATACTGAGAAAGGGAAATAACTCCACGAAGCACGAACAAGTGAAAGATCCTTTTCATATTTCTGAATGAACAAGGACTGCGCCTCGCTCGGCTCACGTTTGGTTAAATATCTACTACAATTTCTCTTTCTCAACAACCCTTTCTGGATTCACGTTTAATATTGAGACCTAGTGCTTTCTCTTGTCTTCTTTCATTCTCTCTTTTTCCATTCCACAGTGTACTCCAATTGTCTCGTAAAGTAAAGCTACTGAATGGAAAATTCAGTAACTTCTACTCCTACTGGAAAACTTGCAACTTTGGAGAATAGCACTTAATAAAACTTCTCAACACTCATAGAATTTTGCCCAGTTTTAGCCAAAGGGTCCAAGATTAATTTAGTTAATTAAATGACGTGTCAAACTCAATATCTTTTTTTCTTCCAATAAGCTTTATATATTTAAACTCTTCTGCTCGAATTCAAATATTTTATCTCCTAAGTGGAAAATATCAAATCAGCTATCACATAATTCCTAAAAGTCAAGAGCGTAAAAAGCGTCAAACTGGGTTGATCGAAGTGTTAATACCGAGTGCCAAGACTATTGTGACAATCAACGATGTAGACCGTTATTCAAAGCAAAAGTGAAAAGGACCATTCAGAAATTAATACATATAGAAAGCGTATCAGAGAAATTCAAATATTATTTAAGAGAAACGAACTATATCCAATGGCTTTTGGCTTTATAATATAAATATAATCATTGATCCCTTTCGGGATGCATCTATCTTAAGAAATCCAAATCTTGATATAAAATGGAAGTTTGGCTTTACCTAAATCTGGAACAATTCCAAAGAGAAATGTTAGAGTAATACCAGAGTTTAATAGAATTAAATATTAGGCAAATTTTTAAAACACTACAAAAACTCACGCTTTTATTCAAAAGTGTTCGGCTTTGGGAAAGAGATATTGTTTACAACTTGCAGTACATGACTTAAATTTAAATTATTATACAAATGGTAATAACATCATGTGCCATTGGATCCTTTGTTCTAAGTAGTCCTTTATTGAATTGTTCATCAGGAATGCTGAAATGCTTTCTTTGTGAAAGTTATAAAATTCAATATTAAGTGAAACTACGATTTCCTTCCTCTAAATTATTATCCATCACACCAACTTCAATCATTGTTTTATCTATTATCTCCCAATCCCTAGTTTATTTAGCATGTCATTTAGTTTTGTCGTAATTAAGTAGGATGGTAAGAATCCTCCAAGAATGATCGCAGTTTCACTTTAACACAATAAGAAAAAATAGTGAACTTGGATGTTATTTGTGGAGTTAGTACGTCAAGACTTTTAATCATAATCATGAGTTCCAAAACTCGTCTTGTTTAGTTTTTAATGTTAGTATTTCTTCAATTTGTTTAGATGTTTTGACTTTTACATTATTTTATACATAATTTGTTATTTATTACAATGAAATGAAATATGTTTGGTTAACGTTAAGTACATTGTGACATATATCAACATAAACATGGCACTAAGTAAGGGTCACAATTTTGAGCTTTACTATAGGTTTGTTAAATTGGCCAGTGACAATTTTTTCGTTCAAACAACTAGGCAGTTTTTGACTGAAAGTGAAAAGAAAAACGATGGAGATTTTTATTACAACAACACTTCAGTTTTTATTAGTCCCGAGGATAATATAAGCAAACACGTACTTGATACTTTAAATAATAGCGTAAGTTACAGTATGAGTGGCAGTAATCTTAGTATAACTACAAGTGAAGCCAATGTGCCCGATCAACTTGGGTCCACCGGGGCTGGAGTACAAGATTTTCCGGGAAAGTCCATTATAATTCCACTATATCTACTGATTTTCTTCCTTTCTATAATTGGTAATTTGTTGGTTATATTGACATTGGCAAGAAACAGAAGGTAAGGATTGAATGAACGAAAAGCAGTCAAAACGAAACTAAATTAATTTTTGATTAAATTGTGATTTGTAAGGATGCGGACAGTGACCAATGTTTTTCTTCTGAATTTGGTAAGCCCGAGTTCCTTCTGCAATTTATTATTATCATGGAATAATCAATTTTAAGGCCAGATTTCATTCAGCATTAAGTTGATATATGTTGGTGGGGTTATTCATAACTCAAATAAACACATTTTTAATAATTCTGGAAAGCATGAGTGTTATTGTGGGGTTTCTAATAACTTATGTATACTTCCAATTTATTGAAATTGGATGTTCGATCTTTCGTGAACAGATTCGACTACTGAATTTATTGTTTCGACTGTCTAAATTGTATCTATACTAGGTTGGATTTTTTTTCGGTATACAGGGATACCATTGGTTTATTAATAGTGATGATGATAATTCATATTATTTAAAAAATCTTAAAACAATAGGGAGCGTTTTGGTGGATTTTTCTGTTAACTACATTTCACAACAGACGCTGGATGCAAAAAAACAAACATCCTTACCATACTATATAGTTTGTCAGTTTTGTTTGTATATGTAACAGAAATTTCAATAAGAATTTCAATGAGATCTGATTTTCTAGAAATAGTTTTATTCCAGTCTAAAAATCAAGTAACATAATTTGATGAATACCATTCTTTGTAAACCTTTTAATCGTACAAAGCGCTGTTTGAGTGATTACATTAAGCTTGACCTGTGAATTTTCGGGTTCATAAAAAATTGATGAAGCTAGAAAATCAACACGAACTCAAAGTGATCTTATCAAAAATTTGTTAACGTTAAAAGTGTACCTTACAGTTAGCCAGAATGTTATATAATTATAGGAATCTTAAGAAGCTTAGTGGTACAATTATGTTGAAATTTAGTTTAATGTCAATTATTTATACAGACAAAATTCCTTCCAAAGAATTCGGTGATACTTATTCCACCTTCTTAAATTCATCAGTTCAAAATTTTCAATACTTGAAGGTAGTACGGTAGGACATATTCACATTTTGATGGCTCGTTAGGTTTTTACTCCAATACTTAAAGTTAATTCTTGCATTTCCTAAAAAATACTTAGGAGCCAGTAAAGATTTATATCTTTTCCTTAACCTAGTAATTATTTCACACAAAGAACAGCACCGAGATACTTAATTTCAT
Organism: Xenylla mediterranea; assembly: GCA_034700645.1. Taxonomy (NCBI): domain Eukaryota; kingdom Metazoa; phylum Arthropoda; class Collembola; order Poduromorpha; family Hypogastruridae; genus Xenylla; species Xenylla mediterranea. The sequence goes on along the minus strand of JAQGCY010001011.1, from coordinate 3,999 downwards.
TGCCTAAAATGAAAAGAAAGTTTAACTCAAAGGAAATCATTTCAATTTTGTCCTTTTATTTCTTACCTAATGAGACTTTTTTGGTAGAGAAAGAAAAAAAGTGTGACTTCAAAAGATATTCTCTTTTTTCTACCTATTATTATTCTCTTTAACAACTTACAAGTATAGTTTAGCTCTTACTAACTTCTAAGAAATAAGTAATTTCTTTTTACCATTATTTTAATATTTTCTCAAACATTTAGCGGAATACTTTTATGTTTGGAACTTTAGTCTAGTGATATAATATTATATTGCATTTGGGGTCAAGGGAGACGGAAGGGGTTAAATTTTTAAGAATGTATAAACTTTTACTTATCTGCGAAACTAATTGCGAGTAACTTGAGAAAAAAAAAGTTAGTGTAGAATGCAGAGTTGATAAGCAGGCTTATTTGGTACGCTAATTAACTATGGTAAAAATTCTACTACCCTGTCAGTATTGTCAAAATTGTATGAATTTTAGACATGCATTAAGTACGTGAATGTATAATACTTTACAACGCTGTATGAACATTTTTTTTTTCAGGCTGTCTCGGATCTTCTTCTTGGTTTTTTCTGTATGCCTTTCACTTTGGTTGGGCAGTTACTCAAAAACTTCATATTTGGAAGCTTCATGTGTATGATTATCCCATACTTCCAAGGTAAATCTTCTTCTAATTCTTTCTCTAACATTTCAGTATTAATGAATAATGTTTTAGTAAATAGGACACGTGGTATTTATTCATTTATGTTTGTTTACGTACGTAATAGAGGTTGTGAATATAATCCAAATCCAAAGGGAGAAAACGGCATGAAAGCTAATAAACTCACGAAATAAAAACACAGTCTAGATCAACCATTTTCAACTTATAATGAGCCTTGCCGTGTTGGATCTTAAATTGCATGCATTCTTTTAAGGGAATGGCTAATATTATATTGTAGTAGTTAATTAGCGTAAATAAGAGAAGATGTATTCGGAGCACTTTATAACTTTCTTATTTGTTTTCCAACATTCACAAACGTGGAGTCTAAATTAGATTTGGAGGCATGTGAAATTAGATTAAGTTAAGTGTATAAATGTGATATAATAATATTAGTTAGGTCTCTACTTCAGTTTTGACATATGAACCTTGATAAAGGAACCCCAGTGAAAATTTTATAGGAAAAGAATTGTATAAGTCGACGTCGAGATAACCCAGATTAGAGAAATACAACATTAAGTAGTTAATCATGTAATTTAAACTTGTAACTGAATCTAATTCAGAATAGCCAAAACTTTTGTAGAGGTGCGTTTTTTGTTTTTGGAGTTAGTACTTAGGAGTAGAAGATTGGCCAACTGTTCCTAAGCTATTTACAACGCTACAAGTGGCAAAAGCGGTGTGATTTGCTTCAATAAAACCTTTGGTCTGTTTATTTTTGGTTTAAATCTAGTCCTGGAAAGTCGTTTTGCATGACTCACTTTAGTTCAAATTAGTACAATAAACAATGAAATTGTGGATACTCAAAGAGTCAAATACTTTGCCTAGCTTTAGGGTAAATGAGAAAACTGAAAAGATTTACGAGAATGAATATTTTTGCAAATTTAAATAAATGTTTAAACTAAAAAGACCTCAAAATCTATGAGAAGACTAACACTTTTTATTTATAACTAAGCTAAGACACGCTAATTCCTAATCCATTTTATTTGAAAGGCCTACTTAAACTTTTCTATGACTCTTTATTTATGTAAATTTCCCAGTTTCACTTGAGCTAAACGAGGGACTTGATATTTCTTTATGCTCCTTCGAATCTTTTCCCATTCAGACTTCATCTCCTTTTCAAACGAGTTTGTAAGAACTCAGAAGCTAATTCTTTTAAATAAGGCTTTCCATGGACTTTGAGAAGAAGGATTAATATAATTGAACTCGGAAGGAAACATTCCTTCACCTTTTTCTCACTATTCAACGAGTAAATAGCGTAGGATTTCACAGGCAAACTAAGAAGAAAAACGAAATGTACCTTATTAAATCTGGCAAAAAATGAAAAACTATCATTCTGCAATTCAATCCAATTCCAATAGTACAATTAATTGTGGCCTGACAGTAGAGCTAAACTATTTGGATATTCCTAGAATGAACAATTTCTAGAACCAAACAGAAGCTTTGGAAATCTATTAGCCCGACCATCCACAACTCAACTTGAATCAGGAACTCAATAGTTCGTTATCCTAACATGGCATGGTGTCATTGAATGGAAGTTTGATAACCACTTTGCCACAAAGGCAAGTTTATCATTAACGTTAACCGAGTTATATACTTCCAGTTAATACCAGTGCTAAGTTATCTTGGGTAAATGTACTTGGCCTAACCCATTGAGATTTCTTTTACCTAGCTTCGCTTACATTCTGCATGATGAGAGGCTTCAATTCCCAAAGCAGTAGTAAAAGTTTAAGAACAAAGTTCCCCAAGAAACTTTGAAACGAGGAAGATATGGGTCCAGAGTTTACAGTTTAAGTATGTAGTATTCTGTGTGTTGATAAATACTAATTTAGTGAAATTGCGTGAAGAAAGCCTATTGTTTTACTTTGAGGATGTAAAAGTTTTACGGTGATAAGGTAGCAGTAAAGTTACATAAAATACACGCCACGTGCTCATTAGGTAAACCCTTGTGTTTGGCCTCTGTTAATCCGTCGCGTTCCATATTTTAATTCATCCCTGAAGAGAATATGGTAGCTCATGTAAATTTGAATGCCCACATATTAGGAAATATAAGTGCCCTGGTACTTTCCTCCTTTTATTTATTCAAGCCCTATTTATATGATAATAAGACATCAGTGCAGAATTCATGATAATGATATCATTTTCCTTAATTGAATCCTAGCTGTGTCTGTTTCCGTTGGTGTGTGGACCCTTTGTCTTCTGTCCTTTGAACGGTATTCGGCCATTTGTAAACCACTCCAGGTAAGTATATCCTTTATGGAAAATGAAACTTTAACTTTACTTGGATTGTCTCATTTTTGTTTCAGTCAAGAAAATGGCAAACAAGGTCTCACGCATATAAAATGATATTAGCTGTTTGGGTTATTTCACTAACTCTCAACATTCCAATAACTTTTGTTTCTGAGCTTCAACCTATTCGAGACACTGGTATGTAGGGAAAAGGAGTCTTTGAAAAATGTAATAAGATTATTATTTGACCGATTCGATTATTCTTTTTCAACAGGCAGACATAAGTGTCGTGAGATTTGGCCAAATCCTGGTACTGAGAAATTATTTACATTAACTTTGGACTTTTTGTTATTACTGTTACCGCTTGCTATCATGGGCCTGGCTTACAGCCTTATCGTCAGCAAATTATGGAAAGGGCTCAAGAACGAAATTCTAAATACTCAAAACTTCAATTTGCAAGGTAAGCTTTCACTCTTTTTTTTTTTAAACTGAACAACGGAAAAGAACAAAGCTTCATTCTCTCTTATGTTTTGGATATTCGTACCTACTAACGAAAATCTGACTAAAGAAAAGAGTGCTACAAGAGAGAAGAGACTCTTTCACTCTCGTTCAACTTTTTGTGTTCAAACGGTACGGGATGCTGTTGAACCAATTTGTTCCGTCGAGCATTACCTTAGGACAGTTCACATACTTTTCTGTATACTTTAAACTTCCATCCCTTTAGAAATCGTAAATAATGCAGTAATGTTATTCGAAGTTTTCAATACAATCATATCAGATGTGTCTTGGTTTTTCATACTCGTACATTATTGAATAAATTAGGAAAATGTAATATTTTCAACGCGTCAAAAGTCTGAAAAGTTTGACTTCGAAACTTTTTGACATTCTTATTTACTTTATTTAAATAATTGCTCACTTTGTTATTTTGGAAAAAAAGTTGTAAAAGTAATAATTCATAATTCACTTTTGGTTGCAAAACAACTATGGGGTCATATTTCAATTTTTTTTTTGGAATATGTGACACATGGATTGGATTTGTTTTAGAAACTTGTTGGTA
>JAQGCY010001010.1:0-12631 GCA_034700645.1 Xenylla mediterranea | reverse complement strand
TTTAGCTACATGTCCCACACGTAAAAGGATTAGAAAATAGGGTCCGAACTCCGAAGCCTAGCGTCCAGTTTTTTTTTCCTAGGCTAGAATTACCAGACTGAAGGAATAAACACGTATACAAAACACCGGTTTCTCATTACAATTCATTATGCATTATCGTTTGGTGTTATCTCCAATATTTGCATGGGTACCGATACCATACCCAGGAAAAATTTGTCCAATTATACTTGATAGAGGGACACGAACGGTGGCCTGGTTGACTTCACCAGAAGTTTATACGATGTTTGTTTAGGTAACTATATATCCAAACACTATTGCACAACCTCAATCTCAAGATTCTTGGCAATTTTAGCTACTTTTCCCGAACATTTGATATGCATCAATCAATGCAAGCTTAAATATATTAAACTGTATTTGGACAAAGTGGGAGAAGCTTTAATCAATGTAGAACTTTACAAACTCTGTAAACCGTTGCAACATTTACTTCGTTCAACGGCAAGTTTAATCTAAACGAAAAATATTGCATGTTGATTCATTAGAAAATGATGCTGGATTTGTTATTAAATCTGTTGAGTTAGAACAGTTTTTTAACTCCAATTCATTATAAATTATTCGATTGGATGGAGCTGAAAACATCAGAAGTTTTGGTTCCATTAAATCAAATTTGCGAAGCCGTTAAGCCGAGAAACAATAATAAATTCCAGAAACTTTTTTGCATTCCAACCTTTAACTTTAACACTAAAAATTTTACTAATGGTTTAAAAAAAATATTTTTAACGTAAAACCCTCAATACAATTTCTAAAAATTAGTACCCAAAAACTTGCAGAAATCTAAGTATTCAGTTCCTATCAAACAAACAGCGTTAATCGTTACTGAACTAAAATGCGAAGACTAAACTGAATTTAAAGAAATCCAGGTTAGCAAATAAAAACATCAAGAAAATTTACTAAATACAAATTAATTAATTATGGTGAGTAAGATGTTCTCTGTTTTCCAAATTACTGTATTCTTAATCATAATTGTAGAGAAAATCAAAGGGCAAGGAGTCCCAAAATTGCATCCTTTCGGTAAAAGGTTCAATCAATTTGGGTACATCGTCTAAATTATACCAAAATCTGCCATTATCGTTGGGGTTCACTTTCGGCCATTTGACGCCATTTGGATCAGGGTTTATCGGGACTCTACACATATCATACAATTAAGAATTATATACTTTGTTAGAAAGACATTTTAAATGTATTTTTGATATACCCAGTATTGGCAAAGGAGACCCAAAATTTAATTAGCATGACCGAAAAATCAGCATACTGCTTCGAATTCAAAGGAATGTATGGATATCGTTCTCGGAAAAAGGTGTACTAATAAAAGCAAATTAATATTAAATGGATCAAATCACAACCTTTAAAATTTTTTACCTGAACTTCATCTGCGTGAGAAACTCCGTACGGAGGATCAAAATATTTTATCACTGAATCAGCAAAACTGACGTTAGCTTCTTTTGTTAAATAATACCAATAAACGGAATTGTTCTGTTGAGAATGTAATAAGCCGGATAATTTGGTTGGGTGCAAGAAATACCTGTCTGATAACAAGTTTGTTAAATTAAATCTGGTTGTTGAATTTTGTTCTACAGTTTTATTATTAAAATAAAACTCCCGAATATTATGGACCACTTTGTTAAGATAGGTTGAATTTTCATGTTCCAAGCTAAGTATGGTGGGAACAACAGTGTCCCAGTTTTGGTTTAAACTGTTAAGTGCACCAGTATCAAGAATAAGAGCTACGAATATTTTGGAGTCCAGTTAATAGGTGATTTTGAACTAAAATGTATTTAACAAACTTACAATAAGATTGTAAAATGGCTTCCGCGGAATTAACCCCAACAAGCCAAGGTACATTATTAGCTTTGCCAGACCTCATGATATTTAATGGTGTGTCTGCGTAAAATACATTCGTTAAATTTCCATTGGCTGGAACATATTCTAATGATGGTGTAAACTCGGGTTGATGAAGTGCAATGCTATGAGCTGATACATTTCGAAGACACTTCAATATCTCTAGACTATCTGATGTTTCAGAACAATTCATTGCAGATGCGAATTTTAAGGCCGTCTCACGAGGTTTTGTGGTAAACATTGAAGGAGTTGCAATAACCCCACTAAACGACATTACACCGGAAATTAGGCCTAATCACAAAAATTTAGAATGAAACTTAACTTTTAGTGAAATTAAAACAACATAAAGTAAATTGCATAGTGTTTCTATAACCTTTACTCATTGGCGAAAGCAAATGAGAATGTGCACAAATGGCACCAGAACTTGTTCCAAATGCTATAACTTTCGAAGGGTCTCCACCAAACTGTGCAATATTTTCTTGAACCTAAATTTACATTGTGAATTGTATTACTTGCAACTGTCAAAGTGATCTCAACTGCACATACCCATTGAAGAGCCATAGACTGATCTTTTAAACCTTGGTTCCCTGTGGCATATTCGTCCCCAGTATTTAGAAATCCCAAGGCTCCAACCCTTGACTCAACAATTACAACAACCACATCTTCATCCATAAAATATGTTGCAGAGAAATCGTTAGCCGTGCCATGCATGAAACCTTTTGAAAATAAAACCCTTAAGAAATATATAATGCGTAACATAAATGTATAAGGTGTTTATGGTTTACTCACCACCCCCAAAAAAGTAAACAATAACCGGATACGTAGGCCGAAAAGTTAATGAAGGAATCTCCAGTTAAAGAAATATAAGATAAAGTTATTATGCTTATAAGTAATGAGTATTTCTATGTAATACCTGAGGTGTAAAAATGTTTGTGTGGAGACAATCTTCACTCCCTTCAACATCAACTTCAGGATTATAGCGACTTTTTTGGGTACACATTGAACCCTTAACTGTAGCATCCAGTACACCTTTCCATGGTTTCGCTCGCAATGGTGGCTAATTGAGAAAGCGATACAGAACCAAAAGTTATAGATTAGAATACAATGAAATATGCTTGAAATAAAAATGATTTTTCTGAACAATACACTCGTATGTCCTATGTGTAATTGAGTCTTATATTTTCTATACTAACTTGAAACCGTAGATCTCCTAACGGTGGTTCAGCATACGGCACATTATAAAAACCAAAGTATGTCCTTCCTCCCCTAGATTTTAGTTTGACGCCTTTCAGGTCACCAAGTTGTGTATTTGCAGTTGGACCAGATCCTGAGGAAGGGGTTGTAGATTCAGAATTTTTTGCTCGTAAGGCGAGTTTGTCATTATTGCTAGATGAATAGTGAAAACTATTATTGGATGGTAATACTAAAATGAGGGTCAGGGCAGCTGAAACAAGAAATACACCAGCGATGACACTTTCGAATAAATATTTCCTGAATCGTTTCCTTCGATCAGCGACTGGTCTTTCTAGTAAACAATCCTTTTCAGTAAAAACCATTGCAGTTGCTCTAATACACTTTTTACAGGACTGTATCTTTGACGGATGATTGTTTTGATTTGAAGAGTATTGCTATCGCACATGAGGAACAATTGACTTACTGAAATATTGTTATCTAATCGCTTTCTCATGTGATTTTATATGTATGATCATTAACCAAATAATAAATGTCTAAAATATATAAAATAAAATATCGACTATGGTATTTGATTTGTGTTTTATAAATTTATTGAGCAAAGAGCATGTTAAATGAGTTGGTATACATTTGGATAGAATCTTACTTTCTCAATCATAAACGTGAATGAAAGAGCAATTTGAAATAAATTATAATGAAGAAATGAATGTTTCAAGCTCTTCAAATCATAAAATTTTGTAGTTAATGGGATTTGGAATATTAAAATCGAGTTTGGAGGTGCTCAAAAAATTTGAGTTTAGCTTTGTGTTTGCTGAGCTCGTTTGTCTGCCTCTGCAGAAGGAAGGATTTCTTGGACAATCAATGCCCCATTCTTCCGCCGAGTAATAACCAAATTTTCCAAACAAACTCGAACTGGTACATCAATCATTTCAGTAACTTTACGTGCATGATTAAATGTGTCCCTTGGCCGGAATCCCACAACCTATAAATGTATGCGAACAGTTAATAGACAGTTAGTAGTTTGAAATTATACAATATATAATATTTACAAAAACTTACAACTAAACGACGTCCATTTAAGTCTATCGAAATATTGCTATTAGAAAATCCAGCTAGATCAATCCTTGTACGAAATGGCACAAAATCAGCCTTGAGATTTTGAAAACTTGGAGGATAATTGAGAAGGGCATCTAAATGTTTCTCGGGAGAAATTTCAGAATTCGAGTTTTGTTTTGCAGCTTTCTTTTTCAAGTCCCCTTCAACTGGCTTTGACTTATTTCCTAAAATTCCAGATTCCTTTGATTTTTTCAAACTGAAAGTAATGTAATTAGAGTGGATATATTAAATATGTTGTAATTTCACAACAATGGAAATGATTTCTTACGTAGATGATTTCTTTGTAATGATTTGAGTTGTGTTTTTTGAGTCAATTTTCAGAAACATGTCAGCAGTAGAATTTTCTTCAGAAATTTGCGATTTAGCTGATTTTGAGTTGGATAAGTTCATCGCATTCCCAAAAATCCCATGAGGAAAGATAATTGAGGAGAGTTTCTGGACTTTCTCTGAATTTGGCTTGAAAATTTCTTTTTGCTTTAAATATCGTGACTTAGGTTTATCAGTCTTGAATTCGGCTTTACGACGCTGAGTCATTTCATCACATAACCGTCCAATACGCTCTTTCATTTCATCAGATTTGAGCATATAAGCTGCTTTGCTTGGATTGACGTGTCCTAGAATTAAGAGTTCGCAAATTACGATTATGGATAACGAAAAGTGCTTGTCTGATTGATTACCTTGGCAAACTAGGTCATGAGCTACCATATCTAATGCAAAGTTAATCCTTCCATCACGATCGTTTTCCTGTATATCCTTGGGTCCTTGAGTTTCAGATCGCATCTTAATGAACTTAGCTTTTACGGAATCCGATTGATGGGAGTCTCCTTGATTGGCTAAACCCAAGGAACTTCCTCTTTGAGATTTATCAGAATACTTTGCACGAGCAATGGATACTTTTTTCGTACCAGTAAATCCTTTGGGCTGAAGCTTTTCTTTTGATTTAACAGATAATTTGCTCATTTTGTGAATTATGTAATTTTACCAATTAAAGTATTTAATGAAGAATTAATTGTTGGTGAAATAACTGCTTTCCTGGTCAGAGCCAAAAATTATAATCAATAGCTCACAAAGAAAATGGATTAGGAAATGGTGCCGCAGTCCTGTTAAATGTTTACAGAGTATATTTTGTTAAATAATCGTTGGAATTAAGAGCGAATCAATTATTTTCCATTTCAATTTTTATTGTCAACATTTTTCAAAAACTTTACAATAGTTCTACAACATTAGATCAAAAATCTTCCAGTTACGACAGCAGCAACTAGAAAATAAACAGCCAATACTTTGTGTCTATGACAACCAGACGCTTTAACTACATCCGCAATATCACCACCAGGCGTGCCATTGTTTACAATCAAGTAGTAACTATACTTATCTTCAGGGTCGTCTTCTTGGTAGCCATCAACATCACTCGAGTATTCTTCATCATAGGGAATAATTTCTTCTTCCACTACTGCAGTGGTGACTACACATTGAACAACAATTTCTGCACTGTTCCGATTTAAACCCATAGTTGTTCCCTTTTCAAAGATGTCAGTTCCCATAACAAGGATTTCCCCGGCGCAATTTTCATCAAGCAAAACGCCTTCCCTTAGACTACTTGAGAGATACTTGTATGTTCGTGGAAGGGAAGTATTATAAGTCCAACAACAGTTGTTAACATTAACAAGATTGGCTGGCTTGTTTAGTTTTTCAGATTCCACTGGAACTGATGCTAAACCACATAATCGCCAATTTACCAATTTACTTAAATCCAGTTGTCCAATTGGGAATGAACTGTATGACTTGTTGTTAAGAGCTGGGGAAAAGAGGATACAGTACGAATTGGCATCACCGTTATCCCCATTCCCCTGGTACCCATCGTAGTACCACTCTTCACTGCTATTCAATTCATTTGGACAGTAGAAACTTGGGTGTCCTCCATACTGACTTGGGTGTGGACCTATTGGACGGGTGCCTGAAGGGTCAAGTTGAGAAGATTTGTCAGGTGAGAGATAAGGGCAGGTGCGAATGACACTGGTGCATGTTGAGTCACATGGTGGAAGCGATGGGGGGAAGTAAGGTGAAAGGAGTGTTGAACAGGTCCAAGAATGGTAGGCGTCCTGAAAGATAATCATAATTTGAAATTGTATTTTAGAGATTTTCATAAAAGTAACAAAGTGAGAGATGCAAGAAGGAAGTAGGACAAGCATTTACCTGACACCCTCTTCTCCATCTTGGACTCACAACCCATGGTTGACTACAATCAAGCTTATTTAATACCCTCACCATGTCACAGTACATTGCTTCGGCTACATTCACGGCTGTGACCCATTCATGATGATTAGTTACGTTAACTAAGTTTGAGGACTGGAGAGTTGAGCAGAATGTGGGACTGTGGTATGGAGCTGATTCTGGACAGAGTGGGGCCAATGTAGCAGAGGGTTGTTGATTCTGGTGATGAGGCTTACTAAAGTGGGGTTGTTGCTGACTGCCAAAGGAGTGGGTCAGAGTTGGGGAACTGAGTAATAAATTGAAACAAAAGAGGAGTCGGAGCGTTGTGAGGAAATTGGATCTTCGTTTTCTGAATTTCCACTGGATCCAGGTTAGTAATGAACATTGGTTAGTATAACAATTTTTAAGAACAACATTAACATAGTACTCAATCCACCCTCTCCAACTAGACCATATTTTTCTTGGCAATAGTAAACTAAGTCTCTGGTTAGTAGTAACGTTAGTAGTAGCATTATTACTTATAAGAATTTGACGGAATTTAATCCAACTCTCCCATATTAACAGGATCCATTGAAACAAAACATTGTGGCAATAACAATAACTAGTAATAGTCCTATTGAAATTAGTCCTTTTTCGTTGCTTGGAGGTGACTATTGTTCCAATAATTCCAATAATTACATGACTAATGATTAGTAAGTAGTATTTAATCATTGATGCACAATTGTTAGGATGTTCATTTTCCGGAGGTGTAGTCGTAATGGACTCAACTATGCAGGGGCTAGTGTAACAACATAGAAATTGTTCCAGACGGGTCTCCCTTTCCGCCGACGACGACGTTTTCTCACTATCATTAACATTTCTGGGCTTGTAACTGGGGATTAAATGGGGAGGATGGGATTGGTTGTGGAAGTTGGCAATTGATTCATCACTCTGATTATTATTATGAACCAATGCTATGTGATTCATTTAAGAGTAATTCCACTCCAAGCGAGTCCTATAACATTTTCCCCTGGCCTAGTTAACTTTTACTCACTTTCCTTCCTCTAAATATCAATCGTTCTTCTTTCTTAGCTCAGGTAATCTTATAGTCTAGGTTATGTTTTATGTTTATGTAGGTTCGGAGAGTAGGATAAGTCTAAGTAATAGATATAAAGAGGTGTATTGTATTGTGCATTCGTTCTCCTCCAATTTTTGACATATAAAATTTTTGGAGAAAGCAAAATGAAATGGAGCAGTAAGAGTAAGTAAGTAAGTGGAGTAAGCAGTTTCAGTTTGGAGATGGATAAGAAAACGAGAGGGAGTGAGATGAAGATGAGGAAAAGCACAGTTACAGTCACAGCACAGTCAAAGTACTACAACAGTTTCACTCTGCACTTACTCGTCTTTTCCCGGAACTACTTTTACTCACAAACTCAAAGAACAAAAAAGTAGAGGGGAATTAAAAACTAACTTATAACACAAACAATCATCCATTCAATTATTCAAAAATCAAACTTACTTTCCAAATTACAACTATTTTCCAATTCATAATTCATTCCTTTCACCTGCTAGGCCGTAATTAAACTTAACTAAAACATCGCCATATAGACATATCAAGTTTCCGCATTCCAATGCCATTCTAGTTGTTCATTCCTAATACGTCAGTTATTAAAGATAAAGAAATCAAGATGTCTCGAAAACAAATAAAAAATTGGTTGAATTACACCTTCCTAGAAACATAGTTTTCGAGTTGAAAAATCGCTTTACTAAAAATTTCTTAGATGCGTTTTCAATTTTTTGAACGATTGAACAATAGTTTAAATAGACAAAAAAAATATTAAAATAACTCTTTGATTTAGGTTTTCGATTATTGATGAATTTGCTTTGACTTGCATAAATGTTTAGGTAAAATGAACCCAATAAAAAGATTATGCTGTTCCCAAGTAAAATATTTATACCCATTCGCCCATTTTACATTTTGATATTACCTTTAGTGTATAAAGTCAAGACCTTATTCCACTACTTGTTTTTCACAACACATTTATAACGGCTTATCTACAATTACAACTGAATAACTTTTAGGAATAAATGAAGAAGCCATTTTCGTTCTCCTTTCCATAATCATAAAATGCAATTACAGAAAGAGAATATACTAATCCAACATGAATCGACGAATCATCTTGACTCCCGTGAACGAATGTAACCGGTCGGTACATAAATTGGTCGTGTGCTAAAAAGTTGCTAAGTTGGACAACCAAAGAAGTTTGATATTGGTGATAAGGATAACTTTATTTTTGCCAGATGGCTTCAACTATCAAAAGCTCCAAAGTCTGAACTATGCTTAAATTTCATTCTTCACAAATTGGAATAGCATTCGTTTAACAGAATGTAAAAACATATTAGAATCGGTTATATGTATACACAGTTGGACAACGAATACTTAGTAGACGACCCAGAATTGAACGCATTTTACCTTTTCTCACCTCAAGGTGATTAATTGTGGAACATAATTTACAATTCGGACGGAAGTTTCAAAGGAATGTTCGTGAATCCGATTGTGATAGTCGCCGAATAGCACAAAAAAAGTTTAAGAAGAAATTCATGCATGGCTTACATCACATCACTGACATAACAAGACTCGTGTGAGTCGCAGTGTATTACGTTTAAATTGGGGAACGAACATTGTAGTATTTTATATTTTATTAAATGTCCTTTTACGGTTTAGTGGTTTTACCTTGTTTGATGCATTTTATGATAAGGATAGATTATATAATCTCTCCTTGGCTGAAGATTGAAATTAAAATGAGTATTTTAGTTTGGAAATATGCTTATACACTGCTATATTTAGGTTTAAAAATAATTTAAATTTATTAAAACTGTCGCTCTTTTACTTCAAAATAAACTATCATATATTATTAATATTGGATTGGGTAATAATACATGAATTATTCTTATTGTGTGTATAAAAATAGCTAAAACTTGTGACATATTCAAGAAATTAAGAAATAATAATAATACAAACTTCACTAAAAACAATATAAGTACTCATTGTGCACCAAGAATGACGGATTATTATTATTATTATTGCAGGTGTACATGGTTAAGCTAAGCTTATAAAATGAACATAATTAATACATTGAGAACATGACTATTGAATTGAATACGAACTATGTTATGTATCTTTAATGCGATTGACTTAATTTCACTTACAAACTTTGAGATTAAATTTTTGTTTAAAACCAAAATATTATAAGCCAAGGTAAGGTCAGTTTTTTTCCTAATGCTTAACCTTGTAAACACAATAGGTTTACACGTTACATATAACTATAAGTTTAGTATTACTATTTAACAATGTCTTTCAGTTTTTATTACAATTTTGCCATTAAAATGGCATTGATATAAATATAAAATTAAAATTAGTCAACTACAACATGTGCTTTTGAAACTTGTTTAGTTGGGTACATCTAATCCCCCATTATAAGCATAGTCTGCTTTATTGTGCATAATTAATTGATTATTAACAAAATAAAATGTGTCGGATCTAGTAGCAAATGGATACTGAATCATGTCATTAAGTAATTCTTTTGTTATCTTTGGAAACTCATAAATATGCTCACAGGTATTTCTGGAGTATGGTATACAAAACCCAAACTCAAAATCAAATGTTTTAAGCAAAGTATCACGGAAATAATGCTTTTCAATCATTCGAAAATTTTCAACAGGACGTGAACCGACAGTGAATTCTACTGTTGCACCAATAACACTTAGCTTTAAAAACTCTGGTGTAAATTGGTAACGCACAAATCGGCCTGAATTATTGTCCAAGGATGGAGACTCGTTCCCAAAGATCTCCGGATCTTCATCCACACTCTCGTTTAAAATACTATCACTTGGCTTCACAATTTCAAATAGCACAGTATCAGTTTCCATGTCTCGGATTTTAAACCGTGTGAAATCTATTTCATAAATGTTGGCTTCTGGTGAACAAATAAAGCTTTGTGTGCACTTATTGAGTCGAAGTACGTCTTCAGGTGTAATGGTTTGTTTTTTCAACAATTGCTCTTCTGTGTATGGAACTTTTTTATCAATGGATGGATCCATGTCTCATGAACAAATGAACTCAATTTACTACACTTCACTCCAAATATAAGCCTTTTACTTTTAGTCGTCTATTGATTAGCTTTGGCCTTTTCATATGAATATGAAAGTAAGCAAAAATCGATTAAACTGAGCAGAAAAATTTTGGACAATAAGGTTCCTTATGAATTTTTCTTACTCTCCTTCCTATTATTATTATTCAACTTTTATTGCTTCATGTCTTGCTAAAGGAAAAAGATTATGTAAAATAAAGGAAGATTGGAAATTAGGCTGCTCTTGCTACATGAGTTTTCAGTGTAATAAATATCCGATACAGAAGAAATAAGCGTTCTTTGATGTTGGCCTTTGATGTTTATTCCTTGTCTGTATTGTATCTCTAACAGGAACCGGATACAGATGTTTGGAACGATCGATTAATACAAAACTATCCAGAAAATAAAATTGACTCTTTGAGCTTGACTCAGATGTATAACATTAATAATGTATTACACTTTCCCTAGGCTTGGCAGTGGAATAATTATCTTTTCCTATGTTATAAATTGAATCAGTCCATTTCCAGAGCACATGCACTACCACTAGTACCAGCACCACTTATTAATTCAGAATAAATTTAATATTAAAAACCAAATGGTTGCTTTTTCCGAGGTTTACATCTTTAAGTTGGTGTTGATTTACTATTAACACTATTAACTATTAGTGCTAAAAAATATTTATGTATCATAGTTATAGATAGGGAAAGAGTGCTTGGTTCTAAGTATATTTTATTTTATTCTTTTTATTCGTGATCGTAGCAAACCCCACCCTGCAAAACTTGTAGTTCTATCTAAATCTAACTAGTGGAGTCCTACATAAAACCTGAGCTAGTAGCTAAAAGAATCCCTAGGATCACATCCAATTTATCTCCACAAAAAGTATTCAGATGTATGAAAATACCAGATGTCCGTTCCCCATTTATAAGTTTTTCCCATTTGCCATATACCATTTCCATTCCATTTGTTTGCCGTGAGAAAATTTACTCTGTTTCTTGTTTCATGACTATGACATGCACTCTAGAACTAAATAGACCTGTTTCAATTCTAACCTGCTTCCACATAATTGTTTCCTACATTTCTAAAACCACCTTGCAAATTTTAATAAACAAATATTTCACGGATCATGACATCAAAATTAAAGTTACCAATACCAAATACCATCTAATAGATTTTTAGGACATTAAACTTTATGGCAAGGTATTTGCTTCCAGTCGTGTCTATGCTGAAAAATATATTTTTTGTCAAACTCGAAATAGAAGCTCACATACATATACAAAATAATTCCTTTAGAATATAACTAATAACATTTAAGTTTTGGTTGATTGGTTCATAGTTTCTGTCGTAATGCAGTTCTTAATATAAGGTCTATTGATTCTGCATTCGCTTAGATTTTTATTTGGTTGGATTTAACCTTTTATTAAAGTTTAAAAGCAACAGAAGTTACAAAAGGAAAATATGGACAGACTTTTTTCTCCTTTATTACAAGCTTCAAATTACAACTGAATTGTTTTATTTTCAGCATCGGTATCATTGGAATAAGTAAATTACGTTTTAAAATACTCTCACACTTCCAGTTGCAAAATAGCAGATTTAACTATTGAGTCAACTATCTTATTTAGAGAGTTTTTGTTCCACCCCATTTTAATGGAAGTTGTGTTGGTTCAAATAGCTCTAGCATTTTAGGTTGCCATTCTGCCTTATTTGCATTGTAAACCTTTAAAAAATGAAAATAATCTTAAAAATCAATGGCTTTTGAACGATCTAAAAAATATTTTACGTAAAAGTCACGCCTGGTTATTGGTGTCATCAAAGGTCTCATTAAGTTCAAAACAGCTTCAAATATCCTTGGACCTAATATGAAAAATTGTTGGAGCAAATCTAGAAAAATGTTTCGTTGTCAATGCATAACTTACTATTTATAAGAACAATATGCCTTGCACTGTTGGGATAATAAGATTCATATTCCCCTACTAAGTTTGTATAAAATGGAATGCAGCCCAAACAACCGTGCTGCCTTAAATTGTATCCGTACATGTCAATAATCCAGGTCCAATGCGCTTTTCCATGATCTCTTGCCAGCTTTGTAATTTGTTCAAAGTAATACATTA
>JAQGCY010001009.1:0-12638 GCA_034700645.1 Xenylla mediterranea | reverse complement strand
GGAATTTCGTCTCCATTATCTTCATTATTACATTTCTTTTCTGCTAATTGAGGTGATGGCATTGAGACATGGATAAGGGCTCCGGCAAGTAAAACGATTCCACCATAGATACAAGTCCAAAAATCTCCCAGAGTAAGATTAATTATACATCCTCCGATAGGAATTCCATACTTAGCTTCAATCCCCAACAAAATCGATAGAAGATTTATAAGGACAGCTATAAATAAATAAATAGAATGGAATAGTCATCGCCTCATAGGTAATCTATTTTCGCATTGTATTCTATGACTTACCAGCACATATTCCAAAGAGAATACCGTTAACAATGAAGTGTCGAAATTCCGTCAACCATGGGACCGCAGTTGTTACTAACAATAAAGTACCTACAGCCACCACTGTCATAATGAGAGGGTACATGTAAGGCAAACTTCCAACAAATCTGTTTCGACGGAATGGGTGCTTTTAGTGCACAGGCCGGCGATTCAGTCTACTCATAACGTTAAATTAATTATAGAACCGTTTGTATGTTAAGTATTAGTTAAAACCCGTAGTTAAGAAGTTTTGAGCAAAAATTTTTAGTGAGCAAAAAATATTTTTGCTTAAAGTCATGAAAATTTTCCAAGTCCATAGCCTATCTCTTCTAATGTAACAAAATATTTTGCTCATTTCTTGTAAAGATTTTTTAGTCCGTAACGTATGTTTTCCAATGTCAAAATATTTTTTGCTCGAATCACAGAAAAATTTTGCTCAAAATTTTTAGTATATATAGCCCGAGTTTTTTCCTAAGTTAGTCAGTATCAATTCCGAATTAGAAGTGAGTAGACGTACTCGTCTCCGTTAAGCAAAAATAATTTTGCTCAAAACACAAAAATCTTTTGCTCACTTCCGAAATATATTTTGCTTAATTCACAAATATTTTTTGCTCAAAGTTCTAAATATTTTGCTGAACGTAAACGTTAAATTGTACCTAATAAATTTTTTGCTTAAATTTAAGTTTAGTGAAACGTGATTACCGATAATTAAAATACCGATTTATACTACAACGATAACTAGTTCTACTTAAGTGTAGTTAATTAGTTTACTAACGATATCAAATTGCTTGGATGCCGCATTCCTAAGTAATTGATAACCAAACGTGTACAATAGTAGACCCTGTTAATTAGTGTGACCTTAGCCCCTAAGTGACTCAGAATAAAATTTGTGACCTTTATCGTTAAAATAATATCCGACAACCGAACAACTAGTGGTGGTTCCATTTATTTGTGCTCCTGAGTTATTGATTCGCACCGACGGTCATTTCCGGTACGCTCGGCTTAGTTGGTTCAACTTTTCGTACGCCGCCGTAAAAACAAAATCCCAATCGTTCACCAGCATTAGAAAATCCGATAAATTGAACAATCCATGCAGAATTTGAGCGTCCACTTAATGTTCCATTTTTTTCAGCATTACTCATCTCTATATTTTTGTGGAATGTGATTAAGGTCCACAGTATAGCAGTAAATTCGGTCGAATTCTATGGATTTCCAAAAAGCAGTTGAAACGATGAATGTTGACATGAAGGAAGGGTTTGTTTTCGAAAATGGTAGAAAATGCTTTGAAAGTTATATGCGCTTGAATTGCATGAGGATGGTTGTCGGAGAAACCATTAAAGTTTCTTAGCAACTTAGCTAGATTTTCTCTCAAAATAAACAAAGTAAAAACCCTGATATAAAGCATTATTCCAATCTTTGTCCAACATTCCAAAATTAATTTAGACGCAAAATTTGGCAAACCTTGACATCCTGACCTTTTGTAAAAATGTCCGGAAGGAAAATCAATTTTCAAGACGAAATAGAATATAAATTTGACAATAAATCAAGGCAAGGGGGGAAATGTTGTGGGCCTGATGGGGATGATGAATTATTGAAATATTTACCCAAGACATCTGGAACGTATTATTATCATAAGCGCTCTGGAAAATTTGCTCCCGCTGATGATATAATGTTAGTTGGAATTGATAAGCAGAATCCACATGGAGGTCATCTCCCGACACCACCACAACCGCCGCAGTATCCTCAGCAGTATCCAGCTCAATTTCAACAATCTTACTATCCACCGCAACAGCAACAATGCCAACAATCTTGTTATGGTTATCCTTATGGAACACCTCCATGTAACCCTTATGGAAATCCTCCTGCAAATCCTTATGGAAATCCACCTTGTAATCCTTACGGAAATCCTCCCTGTAACCCTTGTGGAAATCCTTACTACAATCCTTACATGGGCATGATGGGTGGTGGAATGAACGGCTGTTGCTACCCCCCTCAACCTCAACCAATTCGAAATGTTTGTGAAGGTGTACTTCCAATGGTTATTCCAAGTTGTAATCAATATGCTGGTATTCCTACACCATTTCCAGTACCAATATCACTCCCAGGTCCTGCTGGAGCATATCCATTTCAAACTGAAGCTAATCGAGTACCATCAAATTCTGATCAAAAGGAAGAAGAAAAGTCTGATAAGAAGTCTAGTGGAAAATCAAAGAAGAAAAAAGATAAAAAGTCCAAGAAAGACAAAAAGAAAAAATCTAAAAAATCTAAAAACAAAAAATCTAATGAAGATGATGATAGTGATGTAAAACCTGATAAACCAAAACCAGATCCATCAGATACTTCGGCATCTTATTCTGAAGCCAAATCACCACCAAAGAAAAATCTTAACGCCCAAATAAATACTTGTGAAGTAAATATTGATCCTCTTCCAAACATAATGCTTACATCGAAACAAAGCAGGGCAAATCGAATTCGAAATCTTGTTGAATCTCAAGAAAGTAGTATTTGTAACAGTGGTAAAATCACATATATTTAATGCTAAATGGCCCATACTAATTAATTTACGATTTTCTGCATTTTCTATGTCTAGCCAAAGTAAGTCGAAAACCTTCTTTAGCTCGTTTACACGAAGAGCATTTTGCACCAATTGCAATTTCATCTGGACAATGCAATAGGAAATTCGTTCGACAAGGAGATAACACAGATCTTTGCATTTCTGAAGAAGATATCGAGGGTTGGGCTAACCCTACATGTATTAAATCATCTCATAATTGTACCAGTTCTGAAAGAGTAACAAAACCTAACCATCATCAGAAACATAATCGTCCTTCAAGTGGAGAAAGTGGAAAATCAAATCAATGTAAACCGAAACCGTGTCATCAAAATCATTCTCCTCATCGTCATAGCTGTAGCCCCAAACATAAACAACATCATCGACATAGCCGAAGCCCCAAACAAAATCATTGTCTTAGCCCCAAGAACCATCCCCACAATTGTAATTGCCAACCAGAAAGTCCTTGTCCATATCAACCAACAAAATCTCCTAAACGAAAAAATTGCTAGTTAAACACCAGTTCGAAACCTTAAAAAATTTTGTCAAAATTAATAAGTAAAACTTATTTCAATTTATTATAACAATGAATAACGGCTATCTGTATAAGTATTTTGTAGTATTATAATAAGCGTCTCAATAAAGATAAAGACACCATGTTAATTCTGGTAAAAATTCATGTAAATAAGATTTTGTAGATTAGATACAATTATTATTTTCATTTCAGGCCAGTTCCAGTTCCAGATTTCAATGTTTGTCTTGATGTTTTTAAGATGTCCAAATCCATTGGAATGATTGTAGAAATTTGGAAAGACAATATCAAAATTTCCACTGAAATATAGAACCAGTTCAATATTTGGCTTAGTTGAAAATTTAGCAAGGATTTCTTCATATTTTCCAGCTACATGAATAGTGACTTTAGGCTTGGTGCTTAAGGAATCAAGTAAAATTCCCAATTCATTTGTTGAATTTGCATTTGGTATATCGAAAATTCCACGTCTCCTACAAATACCAGTTATTTCAAAATGCTCCAAGTTTCTAAATTGATTCATAAATTGTGTCAATTTGCAATTGTATTTGTAACTCGGTTTTCCAAATGTAGGCGAAAGTTCATGAGCCAGCTCAAAAGTTGTTGTGTGAAGACTTAAGGTTGCAAGGAGTTCCTTAATGTTGAGGCCGTCTAGTTTAGACTGCACAATAACTTTCCGAAAAATATAAGCCATTTCAGGCGGCCAATTATTGCTCTTGGTAATTGCATTCACAAATTTCCTTAAACTCCCATCAAACACTTGTACAGTCCAGTCAAAAGCACGAATTTCCAAGCTCATAGTATTTCCAACAGTGTTCCAAAAAGTCGTATAATTTAACATTTGATTAAACTCTGGGCTTAATTGTCGCAGAGCGACAGTACATAAATCCTCCATGTTTCCAAGTTGTTCGAAATTCTTTACAACCTACGAAAACGAAAACGGTTCAAGTCAAGCATGAGAAGATGATCTGTGTAAATAATGGCAAAGTAAAATCTTACATTGTGATTTAAGAGAACTGGATGGAAGCTCGAGTTCATCGGATGTACTGGTTTTGGTATCAAGGTTTCGTCGCTTCCAAAATGCCATCATCGCAATCATGGTCAATATGATTTTTCCGATTAGTTTTCGGGATATAGCTTATTGTGATGTACAAGTTCGGAATTCGATTCGAAGAAGACTTGAGCAATTGTGAGCAGAATGCAAAATCTATTATTTGACGAAATTGAACGCAAAATTTGTATCTTTGCTCGTTGAAATCTAAACCGATTTTGTATTGTTATGGTTGCATCTTTTGGAGACAATTAATTGACTAGCAAACGCAACCGTTCGGTCACACATCTAATTTGTGACTAGAACAGGCACTTGCCTGATTTGTATCAGTAATAATATCTGAAAAAAACTCAAGTTATACTTTTTATAAGGATGTTTTTTAATAAGTATATCTCTCTATAACTTTCTTCCTTCTATTCCATCCAACAAATTGCAACAATTTTAATAAAAGTATAATCAATAATTGTAAAAGTAACGATTTTCTGTATACTTTGTATACATACAAGGTGTTACTAGTTAATTTTGGGTAAATGTAGTGTTGAGTAAATAAACATCTTTTCGCTTTTTGGGATTATTATTTCCTTGTGAATCAATCAATCCTATTACAGACAGACAGACAGAGATTAAGCTTATCTCAAAACTTTTGGGGAAATTCTGTAAATCCTCTGTAAATTTTACATAAACAAACAAAAATTGTGAATTGAAAACTGTATAAATTCATGGGTGCATGTATTCGTACGTAGAACTTAATAATTAATTGAATTAGTTTAATTTACAAATTGGCTAAGTTACTACTGTTTATAGATAAAACTTTTGATGAATGAATATACCTAGATTTTCTTTGCTGTAACAATGAATTTGTTTGTATAATTTTTGTATGCATTTTGCAATTTGCATTATTACATGTCCCGAATTTCTCTCTCACTTTCTCTCTCAATCCAAATTGAACGTTCCATGTTGATGTAGAATATGAAATGGAAACTTGAAGTTCTGGATCTTGATCTTGATGAAACTGTTAAATTTTGAAGTGATATTTTGCTTCCTAAAAAAGAAACCTGGAGAATAATGAAGTATTAAAATACCTAGAAAAAACAGAAAGGAAAAAAAAACTATGCTAAGAAATTTTAGTTAATCTTGAAACAGAAAATGCAAGAAGAATTAATCCACCCAAAAAAATACCCCAAGGAAGTATATGGAAAAATTAAATAAAAAAGAGGATAGGGAAATGAAAAAACTCTATATTAAAATTTAAGAAACAAAAAGTGCCCCATGATAATTATGGATTTTGATTTTTAGTGAAAATTTTTGGTATCTTAAGTTTTTTGGATGTTGTTCTATAAGTTCTGGGACTTTATCGAAGAAGGGGTCGAATGTCTCGGGGATTTGGATGGTCACGGGGATGTCTTCCAGTTTCACGCAGTTTCATTTCAGCAATCCTCCGCTCCCTCTCTTCCATCCTCTTTCGACGTTCTTCAGCTTTTTCTGCAATCTAAAAATCAAGCACAATTATTAGCATTACTTTTGAAAATTGACTTAACTTGTTATACTTACTTGTTGAGGATTGAGAGGGAGCCAATAAATACATGGGACAGCAGTCGTTTTACGAAATAATTCGTCTAGAGTTTTACCTGAAGCCTCAGGTTTTTTATGATGATTTGTACTCTCTTCACCTCGACCTTTACGATCTATAACACAAAAAAAACATGCAAAATAATTAATTTGATTTCAATTTCACTCAGGGTATATAGAATTCTTACCATGATGAGGTGAGACTGAAGAATTCCTTCGACGATCCCGATCCCGATGTTGAAGTTCTGATCCTCTTCGATGTGGTGAATGATGTTCACGATCTGTTGAACTTCTTTTGGCTCTTTTAGCTCCAGACTCATCACGATCACGGTCACGTGTCCTTGAAGTTGTTTCACGATCACGTGAAGATCTTTTATGAGCTTGAGCAGCAGAAGAGCGAGGGGATTTAGAACGTGAGCGTCCACCACGTTTCCCAACATCCCATTCACGAACACGGTGGTGTTGCTCAGCCTTAAGGATAAAAAATACGTGTAAAAAATCAAAGCGGCAAGAACAGCCATGGTTCAATAAATTTCACTTACATGAGCTTTATTCTCATTATTTTCAGAAATTGAAGTCCCACTGGTTTTAAGGGTATCTTTTGTGGTAGAAGCAGATATGACTTTCCCATCACTTATACTTCCACCGGAATCCCTTCGTTGGTAATCATCTAAGACTCTTTGTGAAGTATAGTCAACATATAATGTTTTTGGATTTGAATTTGGCCATTTGAGCCCATGTAAGGCAACACGAGTTTCTGTAGCTTCTTCTTCAGTGTCATACTGAAATAATGCAAAAACGAGAAAAGAAATTTAGCACTTTGCAATATACGACAATGGCAAATTGATTTAGTTTTTAGCATAAAACGAAATTAGAAAACAATTCGACAGTACGAACGAAGCCAAACTTCTTGTTCTTGAAATCCAGGAATTCTAATACAAAACTCGGAAGAAATCAGTCGTTAAATATTTAACATTCTTGAAATGAAAATTTACAAAAGGAAAGTTTGCCTCAAGCCTGCCTTCCACTTATACCCAGCAAAAGCTTTTGTTTTTTCTAACTAAAAAAAGCAAACCAATTTATGATTTTGACAAACCTTCACAACACACTTTGACTTGATTTTGTCTACCCAAAGATCCGTGACGTTCCCAGTTCTTTGGAGTAATTCTTTCAATTGTTGGAGGGTAAAGGGTCTTACCAAGTTGGTCACAAGAATTAGTTGACTGGGTGTGTGGCGTAAGGATCGATGGTCACGGTCACGGTCATGGTGCTCACGGTGATGGGAGGACTCTAGGTGATCTTTGTCTTTCTTTGAATTACTCTGACTCTCTGTTTCTCGCTCTCGTCCAGGAGATCTGGATGATGGACTAATTTCTTTAACTGAAACTGAACCAATCTCTTCAGGCTCATCCTAAAAACAAACAAAGAATTATTAGTTAACTTTACAAAGAATTTATTTTAAATTCTGCTTTTTTGAATCAATGACATACCAGTAGACTAATTTTCCTTTGTATCGTAAGATCCATTGTATGTTCCCGATGATGGGGATGGGAGGAATGGAGATCTTCAATTTCATGTATGGAGTCATCAGGGCTAAATGGAGGGCTTAATTCATTGGAAATTGTACGTGTAATATGATCTGGATTTTCATCCAAGCTACACTCATCTTCAGTTAGAAGCAGCGTGTCTGGATACCATTGCTACAAAAGGAACCAAAGTCACAGATTAATAAACTCAATTCCAATCCAATTGAAAAACTTGTAAGTTTTACCTGAAGTAATTTTGCAGTAACTGTTGGATCTTCTTCAAGTTGTTCTTGGTTACGTTTTTCTTCCTTGGCCTCACGATCTTTCTTATCTTGTTCCCGTCTCTCTAGTCGGCGTTGAGTAAATTTATTAGGAGTAAGATTCATTTTACGCTGTTCAAATACTAGTTTATATTCTTGGGTTATGTCAACATCGAAAACTATTGGAGGATGTTTAGGTTTGGATGTGGTGGTAGTAGCTGGAGCGGTAGCACTAGGTTCAGGAGCAGGAATTGCAATCGGTGCAGGGGCTGTAGTTGAAGCTGCAGCACTAGCAACAGCTCGTTTTTCCTTCGTCAGTTCTTCGTCATGTTCATCTCCATAGTCAAGCTCTTCAACTGGTCCACCACTAGTTCCTTTGGCAGTTGACGTCGCTTCTTCAACTTCCATCGGAACTTCTTGAACTACAGTATCCTCATCAGGTTTTGCTTCTACTGGAGTCTTTGAAATAGTAGTAGCAGCTTCTTCTGCTGCTGCTTCATTCTTAGCTGGACTTGGAGGTTCTGGTAGTGGAGATGAAGTACTACTTTCTTCCTGGTCTTCTTCTTCTGCTTCTGAAGAACTTGATTTGGAACTTGGACTTTCTTCACTTGATTCAGATTCTTCGTCTACAAACAAACAAAACAAAAACAATGAACTTGTCATTAATAAAATCATGAAATCAAAATTAGTGTGCAATTATTGTTATACTTACCTTGTGGAAGAACTTGTTTAACTTTTTCCTTAGAAATGGTACTAGTATTTTGAGGAACCAAATCATCATCATCCATATAATCCAGCACCAATTCAGGTTGAGACTCTTCTTCAGTAATTACAGGAGGAAGTGGAGCAGAAACAGGCTTCTTAACTTCTTCGGGAGTTGGAACAGGGAGATCTGCATCAGGAACAGAAGCTACTTTTTCAACAGGTATCTCTTTCTGCACTTCTGGTTTTGATGGTGATTTCTCAGCTATTTCAATAACTTTTTCAGCGTCTAGAGTTGAAATTGGTTGATGTTGAGGTTTCTTTTCAATAGACTTTTCTGGTTTTGATGGTAATTTCTCAGCTTCAGTTTCAACTTTAGCTGGTGATTTCTCAACTACTTCGGGGAGTTTTGTAGGTGATTCTTTAGCAATTTCAGTTGGTTTCTCCGCTTCTGGTTTTGCAGGTGATGTTTTGGTTATTTCAGCAGACTTCTCAACTTCAGTTTCGATTTTTGCTGGTGATTTATTAGCAATCTCTGCCGGTTTTAATGGTGATTCGTTAGTTACTTCAACCCGTTTCTCAGCTTCTGGTTTTGATGACGTCTTCTTAGCTATTTCAGCAGATTTCTCCGCTTTTTCTGGCGTTTGAATTGGTTCCTCAACTTTTTCAATTGGTTTTGAGGGTAATTCCTGGGATTTAGCTTTATCAGGGATCTTCTCAGGTTCTGCTACTAGAACAGCAGGGGCAACAGCAACTGGCTCGGCCTGGGTTTCCTTCTTATCCTTGTGGGTTTTTGTTGGTGATTCTTCAGGCTTAGCTTTAGAAACCTTGATTTCCACTTCCATAGAATTGGAAATTTGAACTTCATTATTGTGTTTAGTAGGACTACTAGAAGAAGGAGGAACTTTCTTATCTGAACTCTTCTCTTTGACTGGAGAAATCTCAACTTTTTCTTCTATAACAAAAATTCATCAATTAAAATCTGCTTTAAATGAAATTCAAAACTAAAACAACAAAATTAATTCTTACCTGTTTTTGATATTGACTCCTTAACAACTTCAGGCTCAGGTAGTGGTTCTGGCTTGCTATTTTCCTTTTTTGACATTAATCGAGGACTTTTCTGACTCATATTTACCACCAGTGGGGCTGGGGTTGGAGCAGACGGTGGTGGTTCTTCTGGTTGTTCTTTGAGCTTCATAGCTAAAGATGGTGCAGCCTTTTCAGGTGAGACTTGGGGCTCCTTGTCTTTAGATTTATTATTTAAATGATATCCGTGTGCTTTGGATGGACTAGAAGAAGCTGAACCGCCAGAACCACTTGTGCTTTTAACTGGACTTTTCTCACGCTCATCTGCACTAGTTCCACTGCCTTCAGATTCACGTTTCTTCTCTTCTACAATGATAAAAAAATAGAAATTAAAAATCAAATTGATAAATAAATTTAGTGTAAGTAAATCCTATAACTTCAAGATTTATTTTATACACTATTTCTACACTACTTCGTACTTTTACCTTGATATAATTTCTTTGCAACACTTTGTGAATGGAATAACTCAGCTTGTGAAGCAAAATATTCACGAATAAATGGATTATCTTCTGGGAGTTTATTTTGAATCTGAAAGTGCAAAGAGAATTAAATTATCAATCAAAAAGAAGAGCAAGACATCATAAGAAACATAATTTTGAAGTTTATACTTACAGAGATATTAGGTAATTGTTCCTCTTCTGTTTCTGCCGATGCAGAAGAAGTTGCAGAAGCTACTTTAGTAGGAGATGGTGCAACAACAGACTGGGCTTGGGCAGCAGATTTAAGTAAATGCTGAAAGAAATAAAAGAACAATCATCAATTGTAAATTATGTCATTAAATGTAACACTGAATTTTTAAAGTAAACGGAACGAAGGGCTAATAGGGAATGGTTAAAAATGAACAAGGAAGTGAAAGGTACGAAATACTATGAACGAACTTGGATTATTACACCACGTTTACGACTTACGTAAATGTGAAGGGATTATTATTAAAATGTCTATATTAAGAATACAAATTACAAATATCTAACCAAAAATATACAACGCGAAAGCACATTCTAACAGTGGCAGATGCCTTCGACTTGAGCCTTTTTCATAATCATTACAAATTAGAATTTAAATGACTAGTACTAGTACTACAAAAATGCGAACTAAATCTATGATATGAAGCTTGAAGCTCAATAATGCACAGATTAGATATTTGTAAGTCATATCGCATCCCACAAGTAACCTTTCAATTCATTGAAATAACAGTTTAAAACTTCTCTATTTTACTCTACCAGAACCTGACCTGAAACGTCTAGGTCTAGCGTTCGCTGGCCCTGCTTAAACTCGGCATCGTCAACAAATTTTGACCATTGAATTGATGCAGTCTCATAATCTACTATCTAGTGTCCCTATCAGTATGTCTAGTCAATTTGCGCCAACCGAATCGTCAATTATCAGCTATCGGCTATCGCTTCCAAGTTTAACTGAATCCTAAAGCTAGCGATAGCTCTACGTCCACGGGATGTTAATTCCAAGTCCAACAGTACAGTAACAATGACGCCAACGCCACTCAGTCCACATGGACGATGAATATGCAACTTTAGGTTAAATAGACCGCTACGCTACTACAATACAATCAAAGATACAACAATTAACAACAATAATATGATGTACTTACACTCTTAAGCCTATCTGCTAGATCCTTCTTCGTCCCTGATTTACTTAAGCCAACCTTATCAAGCTCAACTTTGAGGTCAACTACACGGAGGGATGAGAGGGGTTTGTCCCCAATCATTAATTCACGGCTCGACATTCTAATAATTTCTATCTATAGAGTTTGGCGATCGCGGCGATATACCCGGTATTTTTACCCACTCACACTCTACGTCTACTGGCACTGTACTTATCAACAATTACAATATTCAACAATTGATTCATCAACAATCAGCAATAATTGATCCAATCCATTAGGAAAATCTGGTGTCAATTCCCAATTGTTAGCTCCTTTCGCATTTGGCTCGTGATTTTTTAAGAATTGTCAATTGAATTTATGAATTTGATTTTGAACAGTCGAAAATAAACTCAAGAGTTTTTAATCCCTCGCTCTCTTTTGCTTATATTATTTTTATATACGGAGCCAGAAAGCCGAAATCAAAAGTTAGAGAACGTTCATGGATTTTTATAACATTTTCTATGAAAATGCTCTGCAATTTTGTTTGATTTATGATTAATTGACATAAAAAACTATGAATTGTTATTGCTTGTAGTAAATTGAATGAATATTGCCCAATTTTTAACAAAAATTGCATATTAAATGCTCTAACAGCTTCTAAACTTGCATACTATTACTATTCTTTACATGTTCAAAGGCAACGATAGTATAAACCTTCAGATCGAATACGTGTAACTAAATTACGTCTGCGGGTTTTGCCAAGTATGTTGACGTTGAATTGACAAAAAACCGAGTAAATCAAAATCTTGGTGACTAGATAACTTTTAGATTACGAGCTGTAAGTAATTAACATTTTAGTCTCTATATCACATCCATTCCAAACGTTGCAGTCTCTACATCATATTTGTCCCTAGCATTTCAATGGAGCAATGCAATGATGCAAATAACCAAATTAAACCTTTTCATTACCACGACATAAACTAGTTTCAATTTCTTGGTTTGGAGCTGGAGTATAAGTTAGTTTAGTTTAGAAAGGAGCAAAGGGCTTTTGCCAAATAGATTTTTTTTTTGCATTCTACACAGCTTGGAAATATGA
This sequence comes from Xenylla mediterranea, assembly GCA_034700645.1. Classification (NCBI taxonomy): domain Eukaryota; kingdom Metazoa; phylum Arthropoda; class Collembola; order Poduromorpha; family Hypogastruridae; genus Xenylla; species Xenylla mediterranea. The sequence continues at coordinate 357 of JAQGCY010001009.1, read as the reverse complement.
TCTAAACAATTTTTAGCATGGCAAAAACATTTTCTTTTATGATGAGAATTATTTTGTTATAGTATGGTTAGGCTAACTAGGATTTACAGCCAATGGGGCCCTTTGATTCCGATGTTCACTTCCTAGTTTAGTTTTGTGTGCCTATGCCTCATCGGCGTCAATGATAAATGCACGCAGGCAGACATAGAGACAGTATTACATAACTTGAATAGGATTCAATCTAGTCGGTCTTCAATCCAATGCAATGCAATATGCATGCAACTTTTAAATACACATAATACAAATACAACGCACAAAACAAACCCAAGCACAAGCAACATAGCCTAAAGCAATGATCGAGTGTGTGAGTCGGGTCTC
>JAQGCY010001008.1:0-12648 GCA_034700645.1 Xenylla mediterranea | reverse complement strand
CAGTTGGAATTAATTTTGCCATGTATTTTGCATCCGTTCCATTTTTAGCTAAGCCATCGTCGTTGCCCATAAATCCTGCCGAATTCCAAAGCCCTCAGCTAGGAAATTTGGCATAAAGAGCGTAGGTTAAGTCGTAATTTTTAAATCGACAGCATTGATTATCAATTCTGAGCCATTCTTTAACTTTTGTCATTCGGGCAACTTCTGATTGAGTATTGTATGCCACGCTTGCCTAAAAAAAATATTACAATTTAGTTTTCCTTTTACTTACACAATTAGTTTCCAATATAGTTAGCTTTTTAATACCTTATTTGCAAATAGAGTTAGGACGAATTTTCCAGGAAGAAATGTATCCAAAACTCGTGTAATAATATCCTTGTATGAGCTTTGAGCATAATTAGTTTCAAAGCTAACATAAGAAAATTCCTTTTCTGGAGTAATATGAATTGTCATGTAGCTTCCCTAAAATACAAAGATAAAAGGTTCATGTTTAATTGCAATAAATAAACTTAATTTCTAAATTTCTAATGTTGAAAAGAAATGCAATAGGTTTAGTTTAGGTCATATCATAATGCAAAAATCCAATTCTAACGAACTTTACAAAGACGTAAGCAACATTGAATTACTCACATTTAGATTATTGCCATTGTCTGACTACAGTGTAGCATGTAAAAGTGAGAAAATAAATCGATAAGAAAAGGAGAAAGATTATGAGATTACGTTGTGAAAATAAGGTTAAGGTTACAGTTACATTACAGAAAGATAAAAGGCAAAAAATAAATTAAATCTTACATTCTTAAATATCCCATTCATGGAATATCCACATGGATCAAACAAATGCTCATTGATAACAGCATTTGGGATTATGCGATCGATTCCCGATTTCTAAAGTTATGAGAAAGTTAATTTTGTTTGTGTGACAAAAATCAATAGAAAGCCTAAAAGTTTTTTGCAAACCTGAGTAGCTTCTAATCCATTTTTGCATACTTCCTTTGTAAAGATTTTCATAATCTTTGGATCCAAATGAGTCATCAATATTTCCAATGTTTGATCGGGTTCTTGGACACCAGTTCGTCTCATTACGCTAGCTTCATTGAATGGATTCAATGTATAAAGATACCAACAATCTCGATTTATTGCTCCCAATGAATATGCAGCACCATCTAAATAAATTATAAATTATGTTTTCTTCCAAAATTTTCAAACTGGATTAATAAAATAAGTACTAATATAATACCATTAAAGAAAGTATCCAGAAGGTTAACTTCCTCATTAAAATCTCGATGAGGCAAACGTTGCAATTCCGGACGTTTGTAGTTCTTCCGGGAGTAAAAGATATCCTATAAAAGTTTTTAGAAAATCAAGTAAACTAATAGCATACAATTTGAAGATTGTATTACTAGATCATGTTTCATGAATTTACCTCAACGGTATCAAATCCAGCATATTTATTAACCAAGAGCAACAATGGCTCTAAGCAAAGCAATGGAGTTGTTGTTCCACAGGTTTTTAGAATGAAGCGTCTTTTAGACACAAATAAGCTGCTCTCGCTGTAATTCATTAAAATTTTAAGATTAAATTTTTATGGTATCTTAATAATTTTTTTATTGTATAATTAATTGATTGCCACTGAACAATAGAAATAGTATTAAAGAATTCTGGATCTCAATTTATTTTTTAGAGTGAAAAATTTAGATTAGAATGGAATGCTTTTCTCTTTGATTAAATCAAAATGGAAACTTTCGTAAACTTGAAACCAATTAAGAGATCCAAAGTTCTTTATACTTTTGTTGAATAAAGACAAATGATAACTACAAGCGCAAAAATTTTCCACCGCACCGGTGTGAAAGCTAGGGGTAACACCCATATTTCCCTGCCTACATACTCAATTACCATATTATACAAATTATTTACAAGAAAAATATATACATAGAAAATTTTTTATCAACTCAAATTATTTTTTTGTCTAATAATATTAAAAACCTAATAAAGAGAGTTGACCTTTGTGTAGGCAGGCCTTTCTGGGATGTTCCAGGAACCACTCAGGTTTTAATCTAAGTGCCTGGGGAAGCTCAAAGGAAGAACCGGCCAAAGGTTTCCGGCCTTCAATCGGAGCCCCACTCCCCCGCCCCACCACTCAGGGGGGCCACCCCTCACCTCTACTCTTTTATCTGACTATTAAAACTTTAATATATATTATAGTTACAAATTATGATTATTTATGATGTTCTAAATGAAATGAAAGAGTCGACGAAAGGTTAATAGAGTCATTGTGAGAGTAGGGATAAAGTGTGCATAAAATTGGGAGTTTATTTTGTAACCATACTGAATTTTTTAGTCGACCACTTGTGTGACCCTCTGGACACGAAATTCGTGGCTCTTATCAATTTTCTACCACCAGACATTTGTATTTGATGAAATATCTAATGATAGAGAATGAGCCCCAGTTTAGAAAACTTGATTGGTTGTGTCATAATCCTAGGATTCGATTGGTTCATATTCATAATAGCCATTTTAGGAAAAGTACATTTTTTGTTTGGCTTGAGTAATACAGTATACAATAATGAATCTTAGTCATTGTTTTGTTTGTTTGCTCTAATTCAATGGAACTGATAAAACATGGCAATGGCCGTCTCCAGATATTGAGATATTGGAATTGGACCCATCAACTTCCACTAAAAGAATAATATTTCAGTATTGTGATTGTCTCAAAAATTGATTGTTGAGTCTGGATATGTTGGCTGTATGATATGATCTCATTTGTTTAATTTTAACATTAACAAATAAATATACTTACAGTTAAAAATAACCTTATCTTTTACTTATACAGAGCTGTCGGAAATATGTCAAATAATCAAATCAAGTATAAGTATATTGAGTAAGCGTTTTTCTTAATAGATAATAGATAAGCAGGCACCAAGCTTGCATTTCATTCTTTCTTGGGATTCACACAATTCATTTCATTATTATAAGATATATCGATTTTGAAATATTAATATTTTATCATTATCTTCTGTTTGCTTTAGCTTGAGTCATTAGAGTTAAGAAGAACAACCGATGCAATGAGGTTCAATATTTAACACGCTGTGGAGTCGTGCAATTTCATTTTAAAATATGGTAAAGCATATTGATATTGATATTTGAGATGAAACTAAAGCTTGGTACTTTGACCTCGTAAGAGGATTAAATTTCTAGACTTATGCTGAGAACAACATTAAAAATTGAAATGCCGGTCGGTTGAGGTTTATTTATGGGAAAACACCTTTGCAGAATGAATGATTTTGAAATATTATATAGCAATTTTGTAGGATGGAAACAATAGCTAACATCTTTTTCTTTACATAATTTTGCTAATTGCTTTTTCTTAATAACTTGGACCGGTGAAATCTCGATTGAATGGGATGATATTTTTTATTTATCGTTAAAAGAAAATGTTTAATAATTTAAAGATATCAAGCCGAATTATTGCAGCCATGCCATATTTAAAATTTAAGCATTTGTAGCTTAGCATTTAAGCACTATAAATGATTCTGTTTCTGTTCCATAATAAAGAACATAATATTAAATTTAATTAAATTTTATATTACATTTAATATAAACTGTATGAAAAATGCTTACTATAGTTCATAATTTAATTTAGCCAAATGTTTATTTTACTACCTTAATACATAAGCATCCAAGAAATCATTCGACATGAAGCTGATAACTTCACATTTCACAATATGTAATAGACCCTCGATCTTACTCCTGAAAAAATTAAAATAATTTTATTTCATTAATATGACTTTGACTTTACTGCTGCAACTGCTACACCATCCATGAATGAGTAGTTAAATTTCTTTTTAAATGAGTCTATTAGTCATGAAATAATAAACTTAGCAAACGTTTAACGACAATGACAAATAATTTATTTATTTGACGGCATTTTTAACGCCTTGCCCGGCTGCTTCCTTTTTTGATATGCAGATTTTATGACCAATGAAATTTTCCTTTAAATTCATTACAATTACAAACAAGCGATTATTAACGTTTTTTTATGCTGTAGTGTAGTCTGTTTCTAGAGATTATGTTTAAATTACTTTGTTTTTCTTTATTTAATTTGACATAATCTGGTTTATACTCAATAAAAATCTCATTGACACGAGAAAAGCATTACTTATGAACCTTTTAATCTAGCAACTTTAAATTATAGCTTCCTTTTTGACTACTCAAATTGTGAAAATACGTTATTAAATAAACAAACTTTTGTTTATTTTATTTTACTCAAAAATAAATTCGCACGTCATCGTCACTTAATAAATGTTTTGGAAAAAGGCTAATCTAAAATCGCTGTTAACTGTAACAACAAAGTAAAGCTTAGCTGTTAGCTGCTGCTGTAACAAATTTAAAATTATTAATGGAAAAAACACACGTAAACGTCATTCAAATATTAAATGCATGACTGTATTTTAATCTAAAAATAGGGTTTTCTTTTTAATTTTAGAATTTTTAGTAAATAAGAAATCCTTGTGGGTGGATTGGATATGCATATGCATACTTGATGAATGCGTAACAAAATATTGATATTGAGAAGTCAATTTTGGTCTGGCTGAATATATTTTTAATGATTTCAATACTGTACAAGTGTATTGTATTTTACATACCTTGGAATTTTTCGTAAATCACAATATTGTAATTTACTTGGATCTTGTTTAGTAAACCATACTTCAACTAATTTTTCAACACCTTCAAAAAAATGTCCACCACAGCCATCATCTTCATCCCCACTACTATTACCACTGCTACTTATATTATGATTTTCATTTTCATGATCTGATTCCGAGTCTGCCATTATTATTCAGTATTATTGAGTTTTGAATTCTTGAAATTGAACAATCTTCAGGTAATTGTTGTAAGTAAGTAAAGTTGTAATATCACAGAGATGCAAAGAGAGAAAATAATAAATAAATAAATAAAATTTTGATTATTACTTATGATTATTGCACACTAAATAAGTTATTTGCTTTAATTAAATAAATAAATAAAACCAACAAAAATAAACTTTATCTATCTGGGCCCTGCCCAATATTATTGCAAAATGCAATGCAAAAATGCAATGCAAACTGAAACTGGATTTTTTGCAAAGTCCCTTTCTGTTTCTACTTTCTTTAGTTCTTATCTAATAAGACTCGGATTGAGTTCGGTCGATTCGAAATCGAAACGGCCTTGTCTTTTATCTAAGTATAATGCAGAAAAAACCTCTTCTAGAGTTCTAGTTTGTAGTTTTTTAGTCATGTCATAAAGGAAAACACTCTATAGAATAGAATCTAGAATCCAAGTAAGTTATATGGAACTAAAAAGGACTAGCTTTTTTTAGCTACTAGCATTCTGGAATGTTTGAAGAATTTGTCATAACTAGGACGGTATATAAGTAATCGTGTAGAAAACTAGAAAGTGAGCTTGCTCAGTGGCATTGAACTAGTCATTGTTTGTACCACACGCATTCTAACAAAAAAGTATCGATATCACAAATGCTAAGTCTAAATGCATCAAAAATGCAAAAATTTTGATGCAAAACTCGAAAAAAAAAACACAGTCTAACTCACAACAAAACTTTTGATGCAAATGCAAATGATTTATAATATAAACTATTTTTTTTTAATGCAAACGGACTATTGCTATTGTTTTATAAAATTGTTATAAGTTAATTTGATAAAAAATGCAGGCAGAACTAACCTTTTGTTTTAATGTTGCTTGTATTGTTGTAATTGCGAAGAGAAAAGTCGCTTGGGTTTTTAAAATATTATTGATCAAAAGATTTACTACAGTGAGCTACAGTTTTTAACGTCCTTAATTTCGAGAAATGCCTTTAGGAGACAGCTAATTTTCTTCATTCGTCTGCTACTAGCAACCAACTGAGAACTGGAAGAAATTTTCTGGTTGACGAAAAGGTTGTAAGAAATCGTATCATTTCATATCGCATTCATATTCATAATCATTCCATTGATTAATGATTTGGAGACAAATGACAAATAAGCATTTGGTAATACAACAAATGTAATGCAATCATTTCATTCTGCAATAGCATTAGCAGTTAGCACATATTCTTCGTATCCAGAATCAAGAAGCTGCTGCCTAGCTACAATAAAGTTGTAGCATACAATTCGTTTAAAACACAATGGACAAAAACTTTTCTTTTCCATTAATAATCTTCAATCAAATTGCACAAGCACACCCTCAACCCCAACCACAACCCATTTTATGAAAATGAAAAGCAAGCTATTTGGCCACATAAGATTATATACAAATGTCCGCAAGATCAATATATTTCAACCACCAACAACCATTTTACTTTACATTATACAAATTAGGTATATTCGATTTTAGTTTAACTGACCAAGCCAAGTAAACTATAGAATTAGCGTATGCATCGATATGGATTCGAAGAAACCATGCTGATGAAGGGGGTGGATGGAAGAGTTTAATTGACCGAATAACTAGTGCATTCCAGTTTTATATTTTTCAGGCATCGTATCAATAAAATATAGAAAATATTCAATTTTAACATCGATGTTGCAAAACAAAATTGTAGATGAGTTTCGATCAGGAATTCGGTGTATTCTGGAATTACGGAATGTGGTTCTGCTGGACTAATGTCAAAAAATTCTGAGAAATTCAATCAACAGCTCATGATTCATGAACCAAGGACGAAGAAACTATTTGTCACAACCACAAGAGAATGATAAAAGAGAATCAAATGATGAGGTGATGAGCTGACCTTTTAGACTTTGCTGTCAATTTAAAGACCAGACCAGATAAAAGGATTTAATCTTCTACTTTACGGTTACGACTTACGAGTTAAAAAATACTGAAATATTTTTATTTCTTCGTAGATTAATTAATTAAATGTTATCAATATAATATGTCTAGTCTAATAGAATATATAAATCAATTTGAGTCACTCCGTGAAAAAAAAGGAATTTGTGTTGGTATTCTTGATTTTTGTTGTTGTTAAATAATCATTTAAGTTCCTAATGATTTTTCTTATACAATGGGTAAAAATGCCATAGTATATAAATATAGTTAATTAGACAATTAGGAAGTCGGATTTAATTAAACAATAATAATATATACCTAGAATATTTATTTATATTTATTATGCACGGAGTCCTCCACGGAAATCATCTCGACCACCTTCATCTCTCCAACTATTAAATGGTGGGCCAGGTCCAGGTCCACCTCGTCCTCTTTCACTCCAGTCATCTCTTCCTCCTCTACCACGTCCTCTAAATCCACCTCTACCTCTAAAACTACCTCCGCGTCCTCTGCCCCAACCTCCAGGATTAGGACCAGGCGGTCCAGGTCCGAAAAATTCTGGACCAGGAGGACCATGCTCGCCTCTATTTCCAGGATGACCAGGAGGAAATGATGGACTTATGTCAAACGGATTCTCCCCTGGCATGTCGTTGCTTACGAATGGATTTCCAGATACAAAAGGATTATTATTTTGTGATGGATTTAAAAATGGATTATCAGAATCATCATTGTTAGGTGGTTCATGTCCTTCCATCCATGGTCTCGCGGGTCCTTGAGAATGTCGATCATTTGAAAAGCTGTCAAATCGACTTCGTTTTCTAAAAAGTGAACAAATAATTAAATTAAATACGTCAAAAATTCAATTTTCATTGTATGAAGTTTCTATGTGCCTTGACAATTGTTACAAGCCAAGGCACTCAAACTACTTCAAATTGTTTAAGCAGTGAACAAGAGTGCTAACTAAATTTGTAGCTTTCAGTAGCACTAATAAAATCTTGATTCACTGCATAATATAAAACCAATTGAATCAAGTGTTTCTTACTTTTCTCTTCCTTCCCTTCGGTCATCATTGGATCCTTCATTATGAGAATCCTCTGTTCCAATATTGTTAGACTGCACTGAATTATCTGATGTCATTGGCAAAGGTATATTGCCTATAAATCCAGGCCCTTGATGTGACATGCCTGGTGGTTTCATATTCATTGGATTTGGACCAGAATTGTTAAGATCTGAAGAAGGATTTAATCCCATTGGCGGTGGACCCATACCAGGTGGCATTCCAGGTCCGGATGGAGGACCCATTAATCCCATCATTGGAGGCATGTTCATCATTCCCCCAAATTGTGGAGGTAACCCTAAAGGAGGACCTAACATTGGGGGTGGCATCATATTTAATCCCATTGGCGGAACACCCATCATCCCAACTGGAGCTGGTAGAATTTAAATTAAAAAATTATCAACCCATTACGAAGAAGGAAAATTTGTTAACTTACGAGGCATTCCAAAAGCTGATGCAGATGGTGGCGGAACTGGCTGAGGAACACCAGTTGGAATAGCAGGTGTTTCATTTCTTGAATCAGTATCACCGGATTTGGATTTAGGTTCTGCCTTAGGATTTGGCAGGGCAGAATCAAGAGTATCTTCGTTGATTTCTTCTTTCTTAGATTCTTCTGGTTTGACTTTAGGCTTGTCTACAATAAATATTAGAAATAAAGTATTTGCTTAATTAGATTCTAGATTTCTAGTAATTCAAGTCAAGTTACTTTTCAAAAATTCTGGTAAGGTAGACTCATCAATACAACCTCCATCTTCGAATTCACTTAAATTGACATCTTCGTTGAGTTTGGACCATGGAATATAAGATATCCCGGCATCAACTTCCCAATAGTCCTTCCATTCACGACCTTTTACACCCTTACCAGGAGCCCAAGCTAGCTGTAAATAAAATAAGGGAAAAGTTAGGCTTATTTACTTATTTAGAGAGCATAGGGAAACTGAGATAAGTATGGCTTGTACTGAATAAGTAACATTATTTGCGGCATACCTTGTTGACCAAATGAGTATTAAACTTTCCCTATCAACAAATCTTAAAAATAATAACTCACCGTGATCGTTTTACCCTGGAGTTTTGTATTCTTAAGCCGGTCCAAGGCTCTACAAGCATCTTGTCGACGGTCCATAACAATGAAGGCACAACCCCTTGACTGAATTACATCAATTGAAATGATGTCACCATATGGTCCAAAAGTATCGGAAATTTCTTCTTGAGTAACTAATTTGGAAAGGTGTCCAACCCATAGGGTAGTGGAACATATTGACAAATGATCCCTCTTAGCAACCCCAAATCCTTTCCGCTGTCTTTCTTTCTCACGCTCTCTCTCTTCCCTCCTTTCTCTAGATCTGGATCTATATCGCTTACTAGAACGCGAATTACTATTTCGATTCCTCGAGTTTGAACGTGATCTCCTCCTTCCAGAACGTGGGGAATTGGATCTCCGACTGGATCTATCTCGATCATTTGATCTTGACCTATAAATATAATATGGAACAAAAGAAAATGAGTATCTACTCAGGTTTTTTTTTAGGAATCCTGACCACTTCGTAGCACATAGAATATCGTTAAGTATAGTATTGTTCTTATGAATACTCAGAAGGTCAACAAGTATATACCGCAAATAATATTACGAAGGCATCAATCTCAATTTCATTTCATTTTATGAAAAAGATGTCATGAAAGGATGTTTAATTTTGATGCAAATTATCGTGCCATATGAAGTTGTCAATCGAAAAGCAGATATTAATCTAAAATAAAACTCACCTTCTCCTCCTTCGTTCATTTCCTCTGTCACCACGATCCCTATCTCGACGATCTCTTCCATTAATTTGCTGGTCAATTGGCTGTTGAAATGGATTTGTGTTCTCAAAATTTAGGTATGGATCTCTTCCCATGTGGTCATTTTGTGAAGGGTTGAACATGCTTATCTGAAAAGAGTACAAACTAGTATCATATTCTCAAGACTAAACTAAAAAAAATGGTTATTTACCTCGTTCTGAGGAGCAAGTTGTTGTGGAATAACTGGAAAATTAAGTGGTATTCCAAATGGATTTCTTTGATCTGCAGCCAGTTGGGCAAATTGTGAATTCAGAATAGCTTGTTGAAGGTTTGCTGCATCGATTTGTAATGAATTAAGGTCAGATCCTCTAAGACCATCTGAATTTGGGGATTGGACCATATTTTGTTCTTGAGACTCAATAAAATCACCGCATTCGACAGCAAATGGAATTTTCTGTAGAAATTATGATAACAAATTAGGATAGAAACCAAGGAGTTCGTAATAAATAAATTCGAACTTACTGCAACAGTCTGTGCGAGACGTTGATCAAATGCTGCTTCTTGCTTATTTAATTCCGCTAATTTTCTTTGTCTTTCTTGTTCTGGGGATAGTAGTCCAAATTGCTGAGTTTGGAGTTGTTCCTGAAGGGTTTGAAGCTGACGTAAGATTTCTGGATTATTTAAAATAGAACCGATGGCATCCGTCATTCCTGGTCCCATCACTGGAACTGGTGGGGGTTCAGGGTCAGGTCTAATGATTGGGGGTGGTGGAGCTTGGGGTTTTGAATTGCTAGAACTATTATTGACTGGTTTACTCCCACCAATCCCTGGCTCATCTTCATCATAGTCATAGTCTAATAGGGATGATTTAAATTGAAATTCATGGTTAATTAAAGTTGAATTCCGTGAGTTTGAGTTATCTTGTTCATTATTACTACTGGAATTAATTTTATCCCATATAGGATTATTTGGATCAACTAGGTCAAATAAGGGAGCAATAACTTCAGGTTCAAATATTCGATTCTTTTGCCATAAATTTAGTACACGTATAATTTTAGATTTATCTTCTGGTGGACATTTGTAAAGATATACAAAAGTTGTTTGAATATTTCTTGCAAATCTTGGAGCAAAGGCATCCTTTTCAGGTCCATTTTGATGACGAGATTGGCGTATAATTGAATCAATTACATAGAGTCCTGGAATCTTATATTCGGGTTTACACTGAAATCAAGAACAAAACAAAATATTGATTAGAATCAATAGTATTAGCATCATTAAATTAGTAGTTTTTACCTTTTGTATAAATTTCTCAACACTTTGTACAACATGTTTATATAGTCTAGAAGCTTTTAAGGCTGCCTTTGTAATAGCTGTCATTTTCCCTTTGGAAATTGGGGGTTTGACCTCATACAAAGATGAGAGTTCATTATTGAAGTAATTCACGGCTTCAATGTCGGAATCTGTCATTTTTGACAAGTTAAATCTTCCACGGTTCTTCAATGAGTATTTTTATCAATCAACTTCAACTTGTGGTCCTTGACCTTATTTACCGTTTATAATAGCATTTCTTCTGAGGTCATGCAGGATGCCACAATGGGATCTTTGCTTGGTCTATGGGTGTGGGTGTGCCACACCTCGATCAATGGTACTTTTCTTCGAGGATCTTCTTGTTATGGGGCAAGCCAAATAGTCTTTCTGACTCTGAGTCACTTGATAGTTGATACAGTTAAAGTTAAATTAGTCAAATGTCAAAAATCCTTGTCCTTCCAGTAAGATCTATATAAGCAAGGGCGGGCTGTCAGTGAGGGTTTGTGTGGGGGGGGGGGCAAGGGTGGATAAATTCTCTCTATCTAAATTTAACAGTCAAATGGGGGTTAACTTAACTAAACTACCAATACCAAATTACAAGTTCACCATCGCCCTACACCCTATCTATTTTACTTTACATCACACAAAAATCAAAGAACTATTAACTGGACTAACTGTGGAGTGGGGAACTTTTGGGCCACGCAAAACTTATTATTAATTGTTGTTGATTGTTTACAGTATTAATCAATTAAATTATTCATACAATTTACAATTACAATACAAATTCAATGCATTACTCTACTCAATGCAATGCAACCGGAGTTATAGTATTGAGAAATAGGGATTTGAAAGTCCGAACGGAAAATGTAGTGAAAGAGATCGGCTGACATGACGCTTTGCTTTGCTTTGCATTCTGCATCACGTTCACGAAAGTACATACAATCCAAAATCCCGTTCCCGTAAAACATAGCATAGAGCTAAGGCAAGGGCAATGGGCATTGGGAATGGGATAATTCATTCACAGTCTAATCAATCTGAATCTCACTCAAGTCAATGTACTGCTTGCCTACACTGCCCCAGCACCAGCAATGAGCAATTTACAATGACACATCAATTAGTACAATCTAGCAAGCAAAACAAATTATGAATTTTAAGGGCCCTGTGCCTCTTCTACGTCTACCTCTATGCATTGCATTTGCACACAGTTTTGTTAACTTAATCGTAATAGTCCTTAATCTCTGCTTCCGCTGCGCTATGCATTCTGCCGCAGTCTAAAAGCGGAAGACCAGCTCCAAAATTGGCAGTTCAATTAGTAATCGCTAGTAAATATAATCCAATTAACTGTGCAAATTCATTGAAGAAAAATGACTTATTGTCCTAAAAAGTTGGAAACAGAACAAATCCCATAATTTCATTCCATAGAATAGAGCCATAGAGGTATAGGATAAAAGTACATATACAAAACCCCATGTCTCATTTCATCTCGGCAGGGACAACTACAGGACAAAAAACCAAAATCTCCTCCGGTTTCATTCAAAATTCCATAAAAAATAGTAGTTTTTCCTTTCTTCTTCCTCCACTAATGCTCTTCTTCGGAGCACAATTGTGACAAACCGAAAACTAAAGTTTCGGTAAAATATTCGGCTTTCAGATTTTCGTGTAACCGGAGTTGGACTCTCGTAAGAACGGAGTTGGACTCTCGTAAGAACGGA
>JAQGCY010001007.1:0-12663 GCA_034700645.1 Xenylla mediterranea | reverse complement strand
GTTCAAGTTTTCAATTTAAACGTTGTACAATAAACAATAATCACACGCAATCCTGCCTATCATAGTCTGTGTGTATGGTGCGTTGTATGTAGTACATACATTTGTCATTTGTAAATGGTTCCAAATTAAAACGACGCTACATTTGTCAGAAAATTTCATCCTTATGACTATTGTCCAACACTTTTGATTTTAAAATTCAATCTATTTTCATTATGGAAAATGGAAGTTTTAATTTCAAATGGAGAAAATATTATTAAGAAAGATATAAGTACCAATCATTTGATTCTGCATTGCATTACCTTTTTTACGTTTCAAAATGAACAAAGGGATCTGCAATGCCATCCTTTCGACATAAATTTGGATATTCAAGAAGCTATACTAAAGTAGCATATTAACTATACTACAACTGGCAAATAAGTGCTTCACCTGCAAAAAGACTTTTTTAAGGTTTATTTTGATTTATTTGACAATACATATGCTAGAGTTAACTCTTTGGATAAGAAGGTTCGAATTGAATTAATGTTATACGTATATTAGTAAATATTTATTATTTCTATCTATGCTTAAAGGAAATGAGCCTGATGTGGTTTTATATTTGCAGGAAAGTTATCCATCTGGCTGGTCTGAAAATTAATTAAAATATTGCATGCATTAGACACAGAGTACTGACTCTATCCTCCATCATGTTATCTGGACAACCATATCATAAAACTTAGCCTGTGGTTTTACCATCAGGGCCATTAGGACCGAACCCAATGGGTTTACATTAGAATATGATCGAGCTAATTCTAGTAAAAGTGGATATAAATTATCAGTCATAGAATAGAGGCAACGGGGTAGAAACAAGAATATATTATCTTCCAAAGCATACAAGCATTCTTGGAGCAAAACCATGTTCTAGACTGCCTATTCCGGAAGCCAATATCCAGTTCACTAATCTTACTCTCTAACATGAAATCAGTGCAATTCAACCTTGGTAATTTCTTTCGTGAAATATGAAATGCGTTATTTAAAAAAAAATTCTTTATAAATGAAGATGGAGATGGAAAAGGCGAAGATACCGATGGGGACGATAACAATACGAATACTGAAACAGTGGACGAACCTTTGGAAAACACAATTTCACTGGAGAAAACGCCGCTACTATCCAAGGACAAAACGGATAAGCTGCCATATCCAAAAGCTGTGTTTTTCATGTTTCTTACTGAGCTAGGAGAAAGATATTCTTATTATGGAATGATAAGTAATTTAAGGAAATATTTTGTGTTGCAAGTGACAATTGTAAATTTAAATTGATTTTATTTGATTCGTAGATATATTAGCACTCTTCCTAAGAAATGTATTATTATATTCAGAAAATGTATCAACAGTTATCTACCACATTTTTGGAATGCTTGCTTATACAACTCCCGTAATTGGATCTATATTTGCTGATTCAGTTCTTGGAAAATATAAAACAGTAGTTTATTTTGGTGTTATTCATACAATTGGAAGTAGTTTAATTGCACTGGCAGCCGTACCATACGTCTCAACTTCACTGAGCAAAGTACTAACAATTATATCTCTAATAGTCATTGCGATTGGCGTTGGAGGAATTAAACCAACTATTTCGTCATTTGGTGGAGATCAATTCAAGATTCCCGAACAATTAGCCCAACTCACAGTGTTTTTTAGTATTTATTATTTTTCAATTAATATTGGGGCTGGATTATCTACTATAGTCACGCCAATGATAAGAAAAGATGTTCATTGCTTGGGGCAAGATACTTGCTACTCGTTAGCATTTGGTAAAACATAGTCTGCATTTATATCAAAACAGTAGCAGAACTTTGTAGTGATTTTTTTAATTTCGAAAATTTTTGTTTTATATTCCAGGTATTCCAGCGGGATTGATATTTTTAGCTTTAATTGTATTTTTGTGTGGTAAAAACCTTTATCAAGTCAAACCTATAACGGAAAGTGTTCTTGTTAACACTATAAAGTGTATTGCGGTACGTGAAATTGTATGATTAGCTAAAACTATCGACACACTTTAAAAATTATAATCAAAACTATTTGCAGTACGCAATTGGAAACAAAAGGCCTGACAAAAAGCATGATCATTGGCTTGATGTTGCTGGTGACAAATACAGTTCTTCATTTATAAAAGATATCAAATCCTTGTTTCAAATAATTATAGTATTTTGTCCACTTCCAATATTTTGGGCGCTGTGGACGCAAATGGTAATAAATTAAGAAGTAACTAGCATGGTGGATTTATTTATCAGAAAATTGATCTGTAATACTAGGGGTCAACATGGATTTTCCAAGCATCTCGTATGAATGGTCAAATTAGTGGAAGTGTTATAATAAAACCAGACCAAACTCAAGTATGTCATATATCACAAACCACGTTACCAATTTACTAAGCAATTGTGTTTGATCTAGTTTATAAATCCAGTGCTTTGTTTAATCTTGATTCCGTTCTTTGAAACTGTTATTTATCCAATTTTTGGAAAATGCAATCTCTTACTTAACAAACCTTTGCAAAAAATTGGGACAGGATGTGTTTTGTTAGCAATTTCATTTGTTATGGCTGCAATGCTTGAAATAAAGCTTCAGGTAAGCAAAAAAAAACTTGTGTATCAAAGATTTTAAGTAATTGATGGCTTTCTGTTGAAGCTATATTTACTGACACTGCTCTTTTCTTCATTTAGAAATCGTATCCTGTTTTACCAACAAATCTGCAAAATAGTTACAATATTATTAATACATTTCCATGTAACTTAACTGTTCAACTAGATCCCGTATTTACATCTAATTCTGACTTGCAATCTTCTGCTTTTCAAAACTATACTGGAAATATTTCAGAATATGATAACTTATTTTTTGACAAAATTGCTGCTGTTGATTACAATATGACAATATACTCTGACAATTGCATTTTAAATGGAACCAATGTAAATATTACAACAAAGGAACTGCTCCCCCAACCTGGACAAGTAAAATTGAATGATTTTTACTTATTCTGAATCTGGAGTTTTATTTTAATTTTTTAAAACTACAGGTACACACGATTGTGATTACCAAATCAACAAAGAGATTGGAAGGTACAACCATTGCTTCACAAACTCGGGAAGACCTGACAAAATCTTTGGAAGGAAACGCTAAATTAAGAATTCAAGCAATTAATATGATTCATCCAAAGTTCATCGTGTCCTTTAATTCTACCGGCCGAAATTACACGTTCCAATTTAGTTCTACTGATGGTGAGATTTTGACTACTGAATTGGAACCGAATGGGTAAATTAAATTGAATTAGAAATCTTGAGAATATTTACTGAATGTTACTTCTTCGGTTTAACTTTGAACTAAATTATAGGTATCAGGTTTACTTTTATGAAACGGATAAAAATGAATCAAAGAGTCGACAAATTGGACTAATTGAACTACAAAGTGGTGAGAGTTCACTGATTGTAATAGCGACTGACCTTCAACATAATAGGGTAAAAACCGATTTGCAATGAATTTAAATTATCAGCATTCTATGTTAAGGTATTTTATTGCCAACAGAGTATATGGATGAAGAAAATTATATTAACAGAACCAAATCATATACATATGCTATGGATAATTCCACAGTATGTTGTACAAACTTTAGCCGAAGTTTTTGTAGTACCTACTGGATATCAATTTGCATATGAACAGGTATAGCTAAAGGTCAATTTCAGAATAATATGTAAATAAAATCATCTTAAGTAATCGTAACTAAACTTTAGGCTCCCTTGAGCATGAAAGCTCTAATTCAATCAGTGTGGCTATTAACAACTGCCGGTGGACACCTCATTGTTATTTTCGTTACAACGTTAAATATATTCTCCGATCAGGTAAACTCAAAACAACTTTGCTCCAATTGACTTTGCTCGATGTTTTGACTTAACAAAATTTCCTTTCTAATATCAAAGGCTGTTGAATTCTTTACATTTGCTGGAATTATGGGAATTGGAACTGTAGTATTTATCTACCTAGCCAAAGAATATAAAATGCTACATCATGATCCAAGTATTATGGATCCAGTACGGAGAAGGCTATCAGTTGTTCAGTCCATTGCCACTAATATTGGATAAGCTGAAACATTACCGGTCTAATTGTACAGAGAACACTACCACAATGTGTTCAATTCTTCAATAGAAGTTTCGGGCCATTTTCAAGAACTGTTAACAAATCATCGTACGTTGCAGGTTATTTGGCGTAAAGTATTTATTTATTAAAAGTAATTAATTGAATTTAATATGTATACTGTATATATAATAAATATAGTTAGTAGATAATTCGTTGAATAAACTGAAAAAGTTAGCGTCTAAAAAAATCAATTAATGTAAAAAGTTAATACGATTACCTATAGTATAAAATATAAATAGACAAATAAACACCCGTGATAATCACATAAGCACATGACCACTTCGTTGGGTCTTGCTCAAAATAACATAATTAAAACCATAAATTATGACGAATACAGATGCTTTATTGGGCTTCCGGTCAAGTCAAACCATATATGGGAACTGTTCTTTTCCAAAACTTCCAACACTTCACCAAAATGCTGACAGTCCAACCTCATCAAGGCAAGATGGCAAAGATGTTGTAGAAATCATCCGATCAGCATCTTCAACCTGGTCCCAATGATTTGAGCTCTCCGTGTAAAAGACTGTGCCGTGTTGTGATTCTTTGAATAGCTGCAAAGGAAATACTGTGTTATAATAGTTTATGAATGTATTTTTTAAGCTTCTAAGCCTACATTTCAAAGCTGCCACTGCATCCGTGTAAAAGTGATCCCGATCTATGTTTGGGACGTTGTTCATGGAGTCTAAGATGTCCTCAGCAAGGTCGCTGGCGGCTTGGTACTGGTTTTTCTTCAGGCTCGAATTCTCCGTACTTTCAGTGGAAGTTATTTCGTGAACTTGTACCGGTTTTTCAACAGGTAGCTGTACTTCTGCTCTCGAAGGCTTTAGGGTTGTAAATCCTGAACCCTGAAATTTATTGTAATTTACATTTCAATTTGTATTAGTCTTTCGAGCAAATCAAACTATAAAAAATACTTACAATTAACCATGGATCCTCATTCAACCATTCCTTAATATCTTGTGTACTTATTTCAGGTTCATTTAAATGATCCTTCAACATTGGCTGCCAAATTGGATTAAATAAATCGATGGATTCTCCATCTTCGTCAAATGTATTTTGGTATAATCCTTTGTAAAATTCCAGAATTTTTGATTTCTGGGCAGTAGTCAGCTTAGATTGGCGTTGTTTCCTACAAAAACATTTTTATAATTTTATTTTCAGCTCATGCATATAAAACATTTCATGGATAAAATGAAATTCTAATTTCGATATATTGGAAACGTAAAGTAGCCGAAGTTAGTATATAAATAAGATTTACCCTGAGCCTAGGATTTGTAGCTTTATCTTTGGAGTCGTATTGCTTTTTGATTTACCCATGGTTTGCTATAATTTAGTATTTCGTACACACGCTACAAGTAATCGTTTAAAATTGAGGCTTTGTTTGAAAGTTTGGTTGCCTTTTATAGATTTTTTGAAACTGATTGGAGAAAGGGAAAGATGCTATAAAGCTTTTACAATGGTTCATATGTAAATTGGAATTTTACGCTGACCTTAAATTAGATTAAATGGATAATTACAGTCAGGAAGCTCAGGGTATGCCCTATTTAATAAAGTTGTTGACAAATAGCATTTGAGTGACTGAAATATAAAAATCTCCATTGGTCGGATTATGCAAATATTATGAAGAAGGCGTTTATTCATTATTTATCAAACAAAAGACGCCGCAGCATTGCTTTAGTTTACAATTACTTTTCCAGAAAGTTGTAATTGTAAAGAAGCCATCATAAAGGAGAGTATGGAAATAAAACTCAAACTAACTCCTGCGAAAACGATTGATTACATATATCCCCAATGGGTTTTCCTGTACCAAAGACCAAACCAATGGTATTCCAGAATACTCTGGTTTAAAATTTACAAGGAATGAAAGTATTTTAGGTACATTTATATACAATTGTTTTATTAATTTAATTAAAAACTTGCACAAGTAATAATAATGGAAAGTGCAATAAAGTCTGCTCTTGGTACAAATAAATTAGTAAGCATTACAGGTTCCAGTGGTGGTGGTTGCATATCCTCTGGAATGGCTTATCATACTGACACAGGGCAAGTATTTGTTAAAGTAAATGAAAGGCAAAATGTAAGCATGCCATATTGTTTTATGACAATAATTACACTGTATGTGTTATCCTAACATATTCATGCATATTAATTGACTTTTAACATCAAGGCAAAACGAATGTTTGAAGGAGAATATGGAAGTTTGCTCCATATAAGTCACACAAACACTGTTCGCGTACCAAAACCATTAAAAGTTGTTTCAGTTCCAGGTACAACTTTGGCCGGTCTTATTATGGAATACACGCCTATGAGCTCCCTTAGGTCATCAGCTCAACAAGCAATGCTGGGTGAGCAATTAGCAAGGTAAAAATGGTGCAAATGTAATACATGAATTCGCTCGACATCAACATATGCAAAGGAAATGTGGTTACTAAATCATAATTCAATATTGAAAGGATGCATCTGCACAATTCTTCCCAACAAGAAAAGGTTTCAAAATTAGATTCTTATGTAAAATCCTCCGAGCCCGATGATCCTGAGGATTTTGGACCTTATAATCGATTTGGATTTTCCTATTCCAACCTCCTGCGGTTATTTTTCACTTAATAATGACTGGCAGGATGATTGGACTGTAAGTAATTAGGAATAAAACAAGAAATCGTAATTATTTGATTTACTGCTCATTTTATACAGACTTTCTACATTCGCCAAAGATTGCAACCCTTAATAGATCAAATTACTGAAAAAGTAAGCTCATAAAAGTTGATATTGTGTTAAATGAAAAATGCTACATATTTTTCATACAAGGAAAACGAACACGATTTAATCAAGACGTGGAATCCATGTGTGCTAATAATTGGAAAATACTTGGATGGTCTTAAAGCTCAAAATGTTAAACCAGCCTTACTACATGGAGATTTATGGAGTGGAAATATTGCTTCATTTGATAGTAATCCAAGTAATTCAAATTACAGAATACCTGCTATATCATATAATCTCTTCGAAGTTGTTAATAATCTCATTATTCTTTCCAGTTATCTTTGATCCAGCCTCGTTTTATGGACACAATGAGTTTGACTTTGGTATTGCAAATATGTTTGGTGGATTTAGTAAAAATTTCTTTGATGCATATCATAAAATCATTCCAAAAAGTAAACATTATGATGAGCTTGCAGATATCTATGAATTATTTCATCATTTGAACCATTGGTATTTTCAATTAACATTCATTTTAAAAGGTTATATATCAAGTGTTGAACATTTTCTTCCTCTAATTTCAAAGGTATCATTTTGGAAGTGGTTACAAAGGAGGATCAATTAAAGTGCTAAAGAAGATCTCAAAATATTAAAATATTGGAACAATGAAGCTATTTACATTGCAAAAAGTTTAAACTCCGGACAATTTAGAGGAATGATTTCAATGTAATTCGAATGAGACTATCAAATAGTTGAGTACGAGTTTAAAATGAGATTATAAATAGATTCATCTTCAATATACGATACTTTGATTTATTAGATCTTTTAACTCATCAAACTAGCAGTAGGTAGATCACTCACGGTATACTTTCTTTATATTCATTTTACTACATTGTTTTGGCACAATACATTCCTAAGGTAAAAGTAAAACTATTAAATTAAAAGCGTTTTGTATGATGAGGTAGAATATGATATCAAACAAATAATATTTTCTTAATTAAAAAATTAAATAAAAAATCAAAAGTCGTACAAAAATTCAACTACAATACAATATATCTTCTACAAAAACTAAACTACTACTACAATTACTACTGGTTCGCTCGAAGTCGAAAAATAAAAACTATTTCTCAGTCTATTGACCATGTGGGCTTTGGTATAATAAAAAAAAAATTCATACATTAATAAATATCAAAACATAACTTCATAATTATAAATAAAATTTACAATAGAAATTATGTTTAAAAAAACTCCAAGGAAAGAATACCATGAGGTGTTTAACGTAGATGTATTTTAACGTAAGGAAAATAGAGAAAGGTCATAAGGTTTGTATATTTTGTATATCTTGTTTAGGAACGGAATGGACTTGTGTATGATATCAATTTGTTGCTTGTTAATAATTATATTATTAAATAGAATTCTTATTTATAGGGCACCTTAATAAAATTATCATGGTGCATTTGGTCTATTTGATTTATTTTTTTGTTTCCTTGTTGGAACCACGCGACATTGGTAGATGTAAGCAGAAATTGTTAAATTATCTTCTGTCCGTATGCATGTTTCTGCTGGTGGACACTTGCATCTAAAGAATAAAAAAAATTATGAAATTAATGACGTTAATTTTAAGGATGAATTAATCAAGTGATTATTCATATTTGATTCTTTACTTACGTGTGTGCTACGTAATATCTCAAGTCTCGTGTAGCAGCATCATAAACTTCCCATCCGCAAATCCCATCACTACGACATTGTTCTATAGCATTTCCTTGATCAGTTTCACGAAGACTAATTGATCTCTGGAAGAGAAAAATTAAAAAGGACAAAGGTTAGATTTGAGAATTATGAATCAATGATTCACAAAAATGTGCGACGAATTATTTAAACATTAGAGTCCATTCACGCTGGGATTACTTTCAATTTTAAAACAGCATTTTGACACTTTCTTATCAAGTAAAGACAGCTTGCTTCGGGGTGAGTCAAGAAGTGACACAAATTCTAATAATAATCGTCATTAAATGTCATTTTTAAAGGTAGCAAATGTATAAATATTAGTCAAAGTCAACCTTTAAACCTAACACTAGTAACATAAATAATATTCTTTTTGCAAGGACAAATTTGGTGTGATTTTTTCATACATTACATTACGTGCAAGTTGCAAAAGTAGTAGTATCCACGTTTATAGCATTTTGACTTAATTACATAACATTAAATATAATTTAGTCTCAGAAATGGATTGAATATATGCTTTAATTATGGATTCGCTTCGAAAGGCTGAATAGTTTGGAAAACATGTTTTCGTAAACAAGGTTTTTTGGCTTTTTTTCTCAGGCATAAGTAATTATAATCCATATTCCATATTCCATACTCGATGGGTCTGGTTTACTTTATATGCTTTGCTTTCCCTTCCTTACTAGCTACCTGTTTGTACATTGTGATTGTATGCCAGACCAGACTCTTGAATTATTTACAATTTTATAGTTTCAAATGAAAACCTTTCACGTCGTTTTATTGAATTTTTCTTTGAGTATAGAAAAAAGGAAGTGAAAGAATAATGTTCGTTACATAGAACTGTTTCGAAAATCTAAATGAAATAAACTTTCTCCTATTATTAAAAGCCAAGTATTTGTCTAAAATATTCTTAAGCATGTAATGGAGTTAATCTCATTCATTGTTTTGATGAAGTGTCGAATTACTCTCTACTGGCCAATTTTAATTGGAAAGAGATGTGACTTGCTAATTATTCATACTAATTATATTAGTCCTTTCTATTTGCTATAAAGCATGCTCCAGTTTCATTGAGGACTTTCTCTTTCTTGATTTTAAGTTTCATGTTTAAACTACAAGCACTGATTAAAAGTAAATAAAATAGCTACCCACCCACATTCATTACTAATTCAAAAAGAACTAATTTAGCTAGCATGGAATGAATGACTGTAATAACAAATAGAAAACCAGAATTCTAAAAATACGTAATTTAAAGTATTTTTCTGTTGGTTAATTAACCAGTAAACGAATACTCCTAGAAAGTGTGTAAGAACATTGTGATATTGTGAATGTTATAAGTTTTCAAAGAATTCAACGTGACTGAAGTGAGTCACTCCAATGTAAATAATGTAATGCATGGATTTATCTTTCTAATTTTATCACAGATCAATAATACTCAGAATAGTACTTTCTAGTTTGACTGATCCAATGGTTCAAATATTTGCTGCGTAATACTAATACACCAAACAAAGTTTTAGTTGAGTCAGCTTTAAAGTTTTGATTGACAGGTTTTGTGTAGGACAATTTATTTTAGTTTTGAAACTACAAATATTCTCATATCATTAAAATTTTAACTATTATCTCTATTTCTCACTTTCTGTAGTATCTTGTACAAATTATCTTTCTTTTCCATTCATAAATTATTGTCATTTTAGATTTATTTTTATGCTAACGGAATTTTAGGAATGTCAATTACAATTACAAAACACAACGTTATATGATTTAAAGGACTAGAATACGCATCACGCTTTGCTTAGAAGCAAATGTGTATGCTATTTTTGTAGACCCATGAAAATACAATTAGGTATGTTGCAAGGTTTGGCTTAACTGGTGCGTATTACTTTCACTATTAGCATTATTCTTGTAACTCAATAATATTTAGATAACCCTCAGCGTTTTTGTTTTACTCCAAGATAAGATATGCGAATGAAAAATTTTGTTCTCTCAAATATATGTATAATCTAACTATTCAATTAAAAATCAATGGTTAATGGCTTACCTTTTGAAGTACAGCAGCAGACTGGACTTGTTGAGTAAAAATAAAGGCTAGAAGGAAAGTTGACAAAAGCAAATATCTTGAAGCTTGGTTATAATTAGATGCAGAATTCAATTTTAGTCCTTTTCTCCCGTTAATGCTCTTCTTGCTCAGAGAATCCATTATCAACTGTGTCTGTGTGCGATTTAGAAATTCAAGGAAAATAATAATTTGTTTTCTTCTTTTGAGAAGCGCAGTTGGATTGGTTTTCTTTAGTTTGAGTTTAAGTGAAAGTACGTCTCACGTTTTCTTGTAGTTGTATTCAAAAGCTTTCTTCTTTTAGGGACTTTCTCCTAACTTTTACCTTAAAAACAACATAAGTAAGATACAATATTACAACTCTAACGAATCAAACTATATATATAAAAGAAATAACAAATAGTAAATATCTATTGAATTTTCGGTATTTCAATGTATGTAATATGATCCACTCTATTCTTTATTGTTTTTATGGTTGAGTAAATTCTTTTTACATTCTTCTATTGGATAACTCCTGTAAAGCCAATGACATTTAATTTTTACTCTATTGTTTGTATTGTCTTTTTCTTTGAATATAACTATTTTTTGGGTAAGTAAGTTCTTTTATTCTAGCCGACAACTAACTAACCAGGTTTATGTTCTTAGTTGTGATACTTTAATACAATGTACAAAAAGTTTATAATGGATGAAATTCATATAAGTTACAAGTTTTATACAGATACAGGAAAACTTGTTTTATGTTCTCAGCTTTTACGCAATACTGCAGGTATATTATTTCGCACGATACAATTGTTTATGGAAAATTACCAAAAATTCAATTTATGGTTTGTTTGTAGAGGATGCAAAACTAAACTTGTTAAGCTTAAGGCTCTTAAATACTCGTATTAAAAATTATTAAAACTTACCAAATCTGTATAATTGTTGTGAAAAATTCTCCAGAAATTGTGTTTGTGTGCAATATTTTTTGTTTTAAAACAACGCTTGGGCTTAGCTTGGCTATAAAATAGTTTAAAATGCTTATTGTTCAATTTAAATAGTTGTTTGAACTATGAAAGTTAAGACAACACTGTATTAAAACTAAAACAATTTGGTGGAATTTATATAGGAACTTCGTAAATCTTTTTTTTTGTTGTATCTAACTAACCTATACTTACTAATGTTGTTAATGTTATAAAGTGGGAATAGAATTCAGTTTGTGGGTTGGTTCTTTGGGGGCAAAAGCATCATCATCATCTTCAGCACAATTCTATTCCATTTTACAAGCTAAACAGACCATTTCATCTCGAATGATTTTGATTCTGAATCTGATCTTCCTCCACTTTACGAGTTTTACGACTTACGTCTACCTTACCTAAATCACTTTTGTTACAATAGTAATAGTTAGTATACATAAATGAAACATTGACTTCCCTTCCCAATTCTCATATCTTTTGTTATGTTTTGATGATACAAATACAAAATACAAAACTTTGAAGTAATTACACGGTATTATTTCATCGCATGATTATTATCGTATAGTTCTTAAGTATGGATTAGGATTTGGCAAAATGAAAATGCAGCGTAAAACAATTCTCATTCTAAAAAAAATATTTTGTTTTATTCCCAGTATTGAACCTCTTGAAATTATTCTTACCTGAAAATAAATGAATGGAATTCTCATTAAAGCAAAAATATAAGGAAAACTGGAAAACCACCATTTGTTGCGGACTGTAAATTTCATTCAAAACGAATGGATAAATTTCGCAGTGGGAATCTTTTTTAGACGATCAAATTGATGCTATTCTAAAATGAAAATCTAAAATTAACTTTAATAATTTGGTCGACTCGGTTTTTCATTCATAGTCGTGTTTTTGATCCTTTCAATTTTGCCACATCTAGATTATGGTCCTAGAAACCGTAACAAGTAAATCCAAAATCCATAATTTAAGTATACCTGGAAAATTACCTTCAGAGTACTTTTTAGCCCGACCCAAGTCGAGGCTATTGTGATCATCACGGCCGTTTATATATAGACATATATATCAACACGATAA
>JAQGCY010001006.1:0-12669 GCA_034700645.1 Xenylla mediterranea | reverse complement strand
GTCTTGCATTTAGCAATTTCGGTTAAAATGTCTGAAAATTTCTATAAAATGTCTGAACCTTTAAATGGCAGCCATTATATTTGTTAATGGAAAACATTTGATCAACATTTAAATCAACTTTGACAAATATACAATTGAGCATAGCTCCTGATTAAGTAAGTTAAGAGTTCTTCGAAAAATTTATGCTTGCGATTTTTGCACTGATTGTGACTTGTGCTTTCGAAAAGCGTAGTAATTTTAAGAATCATTCATTCATTCTTAACGGTGGTTTTGCATTAACTATAATATTATATTTGTGCAATCTCGGAACCATTTCTTGCCCTAATCGTGCTTCAAAAGAAGTATTCCCCGAACCGACTCCAGATAAAATGTTGTCAACGCAGACACAACAAGCGTTTATATAATTAAAATTAATATAATATTTTAACGGCTAAGGATTAGGACTAGGAGATTCATTTTTATTTTCCTACTTCCTTTCTTATTTGCGTTTGCTATTTTTATGAACTAACCTATATGCTACGTTAACGTAGTCTGCGTGCAAATAATTGAATCACTAAATAAATATATAGAAATAAATGGAATTGAAAGAGAAGTGCACTACTAAAATTGATCATGAGAATCTAATGTCCTTGTAGTAAAAATTCCACCTAGTCTGTGATTTTCAGCTAATAATAATTGAATTGCAAGTGGAACTAAATTTTCAGTTGACAAATAACTTCCGAACTAGCTTACCATAATGATATACCTGATAATAGATACAAACGCACGTTGGGACACTCATCATTGTCTGGTCTACAACTACATGCATGCATGGCACGATTTTACGGCGAACAATAACTACTGATAGTGAGGATCAGAGTCGACAATAATATTATCCCGAAATACAGGTGTTTAAAATCAACCATTCAATCTTTTATCAGAACAGCACTCGAACTGATTGATTCTTAATTGCTAGAAAAATACTAGAGATTACCTATAATTTATTTATTTAATTCCAGAGCCGTACTAATATTGTTTTTAATTTGTAATTTTAGAAAAGAGAGTGAAATACGGCTAGCTAATGTGGAACAATTTTTCGGAATGGTTTTGGAGACCCGAAATATGGTTACCTGCAGGCTATAAATGGTCTGATCTCACTCCTAACGAAAAAATTCAATATGCGAAATTTGAGGATTTACTTTATCCAATACCATTAGCTGTAATCTTAATATTGATTAGGATTTTCTTAGAAAAGTGAGTAAATGGTGTATTTATTTAGTCCTAATAGCTAATACATAATTATCACTAATTTCTAATTTGATATCATTTTAGAACAGTTTTCTTTCCTCTTGGAACGAAGCTGGGGATAAAAAATACCAGGAGAAAAGTATCTAACAATCCTATACTTGAAGAAGTTTATCTATCAAGAAAATCCAAGTTAAAATACCATGAAATTGAAGCCTTAACAAAGCGAGTTGATTTAGAGCCACGTCAGATAGAAAGGTGGTTCAGAAATAGAACATTGCAAGATAAACCTACTAAATTAGCAAAGTTTAGTGAGTCAGGGTAAGTTTGATACAATCTCCATTGATATTGGTATTTTGTAATCAGATTGAATTCCTTTAGATGGAGGTTCTTGTGCTATGTCTTAAGTCCAATAATGGGACTGTTAATATTATGGGATAAGCCTTGGTTTTGGGACATCAAGCAGTGCTGGTTTAATTTTCCCCATCATGTAATTGATAAAAACCTATAATTTTTGCGATTGAAGTTTCAATGATTTTTTATTGCTTATTTTACAGAGTGTCACAAGTGATGTTTGGTGGTACTATATTTATGGATCTAGCTTTTACTGGTCCCTTATGATATCACAATTTTTTGATAACAAAAGAAAAGATTTTTGGATTATGTTTATTCATCATTTGAGCACAATTTGCCTATTAGGTTTCTCATGGGCTTGTAATTTAACTAGAATTGGAACTCTAGTTCTAGTTCTTCACGATTGTGCGGATGCTTCTCTTGAGGTGAGTCTCTGATTCGATTGTTAATGTTAAATTTAACTGTTGGTTCTCACTGTTATCTTCATTATTGACCATTCCAGATTGCCAAAATGACTCAATATGCTAATCTGAAGAAAGCCAGTGACATTCTTTTTCCATTTTTTGCCATAGTATGGATTGTGACTAGGTTAGGAATTTATCCAACTTACATTTTGAATAGGTACGATAATCATTTTTTGAAATATTTCATGGCAAGGACCTAAGTGACCCATGTTTATTCTTGCTTTATAGTACTTTGTTTGACGCACCTAAAATTATGTCAATGTTTCCGGCAATCAATTTTTTCAATGGAATGCTAGTACTCCTCTTGTGTCTAAATATATTTTGGACCTGGTTTATTGTAAAAGCCGTAGTGAAAGCTATTTCTGGAGCAGAGGTACAGTTGACTTGACTTGTGAAAACATGTCAGAATTAATGCATTGGCTGAGTGTATTATATAAATGTCACTATTTGAACTATTTTTTATTTAGATTGGAAGAGACGCAAGAAGTTCTACTGAAGACTCTGAGTCTGAATCTGATAGTTTATCCGCTACACCATCACCTAGTAAACCATTGAATGGGGACATGCCACCCAACTGTGTTAGAAATGGAAAATGACAACCTTAAAAAATATTTTCCTGATAAATGCCAACTTTATTAATGGTTGATATTATTATGTCAAAAATATTATGAATAACTCGATAACCTGCACTTCTAAGTCATTCGTAAACGTAATATACTATGTCATATGTCACCTACTGACTACAATACCAACCCAATTCAAACATTTGATTTCATTCTTGATAATTATTCATAGTGTTATGATTTTAAAATACTCGACGATCCCTAGTAAGTATAAGTACCAAAGGACTACCTGTTCCAAATTTATGTTAACTTTAACTATTTAATAGTTTACTAAGGCTTTCGTTATTAGGATTAAGAAGATTATTATTATTGATATTACTTAATTGTTTTGCATGAATTACTTGAGTACTTAAAACGACTGTGCTAAATATGGATATTATCATCATATTATAATTTCCGATACCAAGAGCCCAAGGATTATTTGCTATTTACTTAAATACCTAAGAAAGAAAGTACAAGAAACCTTAAGCTACTACGAAATCATTTGAAACTTTGCAAAGTGAGTGTGTAATGTGCCTAATCTTTTCTATAAAACTTCTATCTTTTTAAATAATCAATTTTAATACTTCTTTAATTATTATTGTTACTCGCAACATGCGAAATAAACCATTGTGTTCCAAAATCAGGAGAATCCGAATTACAAAGAACCAAAGTACTTTTACTCGCTGTTGAATTATTCAAGAATTCCAGATGGACTTTTCGTCTCTAAGCTTTGTGGTTTACTGATTCTTTATGTATTAGCTTTTGCTGGACAGCTTGGGATTTCTACATAAACAAATGGAAAGAGTGTAAGGAGTCCATTAGCGATTTATAATTCTTTTTTCCACTACGAGCTTAATCAATTGAATCACCACTCATCCATCCGGATGAATAAATGAGCCTATCCTAGTTTGACGAAATCTCCGAGTTGAACTCTAATCTTACCTACCTAAAAACTCGACCTTTTCTTTCTATAAAGCTCAAAGACTCTCCATCTCCAACGACGAGCTTAGTTTTTGGTTGGTCATGCAGACTTTTCCAACGGTGTGACGAAGAATTGAATTGAACCCAAAGCAAAGATCCAAAAACTGCATTACATAATCCTCTTACTGTTTTTTTCTTTCCTCCTGTTATGTTCCCTTTGGTCTAATCTTTTATTTATGTATAATTCTAGGATATTTTTTTCATTTAAACCCTACGGTAATCCGTCATAATATACATAACACAACATTATTATCTAACATCCCATGAATCTCAACAATGCCTTCTCAGTCCACACAAAGGAATAAGCCAGACTGGAACTGAACATACATTAACTGAATACAATTACAAAACATTATTATTATACATTAGGCGAATCTGTTAGTCTTTTGGAATTCCAAAAGCCCATTTTATTACTCAACCGAAATAAGAGGGTTTTCTCTGATGTTAGTCTAACAAATTATTAGAACAAATGTCGGATTTGTGGCTAGGTTCACTCTAAAATATACTTAATATTGCTCTTTTTTGGCTTGTGCCCTGTCCGAATCAAAGTTTAACGAAAAGATACATATATCTGATACAGTAACAGAAAAGACGTTTTTGAAACCCGTCAAATGATATGAAGAGTATTAAAATCATTCGTATAAAGTGAAGCATTAGAAAGATTGTTTATCCGACTTGTACAAGATTAAAGAAGAAAATTAACCTTAACACAGCCGTCGGAAATTCTTCATCATATTATTTCTTTTCTTGACATCAACGAAGGAAAACCTTTTTGGAGGGTGACAACTGACAATATACGCTGTTAAGGCGAATGATTAGTTGTATTCCTTAGATCGATTCGTTTTGATAGTTCTTTAGAATCCTTAAGGCTAGGGATTATAGATTAAAACAAGAGGATACTATTGGTCCAGGCACATTATGGAACCAGAATTGGCCAACAATTCATCTTTTTCTTGGAGCCGGCTAGGATTAGTGGATTAGTCTTTGGTTTTGTTTTGATTTGATACAAATATTAACTCAAGAGAAAAGCCTAGATTGTTTTAAATTTTTAAGTCATTTTTAATATCCATATTCAATTGATTAAAGTACTTATCCGCATTTGTTTTTCCTAACATTCAATCAAATCTTTACGTAATGGCTAAGCCTTGCAGCATACGTACGCGTATTTAAAAATCGTATCGAATAATTTATTAAAATTAAAAAAATCCATTGTATGATGTAAGAAGTACTGATTTGTTTTATTTTTATTTAAGCGTACAAAGAATGGAATAGAGTGATTTTTCCTGAATATTTTGTACCCAGTTCCTTGAGAAAACTTTGAGTTTTATCCGTCTGCTCTTCCTTTCTATTCGCGTCCCTCCGGGTTTTCTCCACAAGTAAAAGTGGAACCTCGTCATCCATGCATTCGTGTTGATGATTTAGATAAACTTGAAAAATAGTCCTGTATTTTTCTTTTCATTTTTAGATACTTCATCCTTACTATTTTGTTTGCATAAGCTTAAATAACTGTAGCATCTAAAGATTCAATTCACGTCAGTATTTATCTTGCACAGTTTTTTAAGCCTCCGCCTGTTCTACCCTAAATCAAACACTTGAAAAATAAATGATTTGGGAATTCAAACATGCAAGGCGACTGTCATTTCCAGTGGTACTGCCAATTGTAGCAATATCTCATGCTCCAAAAGTGAACATTGAAATGGGTGCAAAAACTCTTTGGAATATATTCCGAAGATTTATATTTTATGATTTTATATATCCATCGAGGCATTATTGAAAAGTTCCTCATTTGTTTGGATGTCCATGCAAGCAGATATGACTGAAGTTGGATAATCTCGATAACTCTAATCATGGAAAATGTATTTTCGGGAATTAAAACGTGTTTGATTAAAACCATAACTTATTATATTGTATCATAATCCTATAGTGTATGATGTATGAAATATAGCGATTGGATTATATTTATATTGAGGAAGAAAAACAGTGAAAATTGACTTTGGCTTACGTGGACCCCTGTAGGTTAAGTAGCCACAAAATACCCTACAACAAAAGGCCAAACTACTTCGTCAATAATAATCATCAACAGATGACAACCCTATTATCCATTAGTTTACCTATAAAAACAATGCTAAAAGCCTTCGAAGATAGCCTTCGGATCCCAATTACACGGCATCCAATATTTATTACGATGATGAGGATGGATGGAGGTTATAAAAAGATAATACTTCTTCTAAAAATGAAGGGTAAGCACATCAAAACTCAACCTAGTTTTCTGTCCGAAATGCTCTCCAGAGAATCAACAACAAAAAACTCCGACTATTGAATTGAAAAATAAAGTCAAATAAAAGTTTCATTCCGGGGTTTTCGTGGTTCTCTATTTTTGCCAACACTTGAGTGCACTGGGACAGTGGAAATCTGTCTTTTCGAAACGGCGTCCTTTGGGACAAAGAAAGGTTCACAATCTTTGGTATGAAACACTTACTTCCACTTTACGACATGACCAGAAATTTATAAATACATATTGTATCTCCAACTTCAACCCTTGTATCATTGTTATGTTTCAGATAACAAGGAGTAAGAGTATAAGCTTAACTTTTAAATGATCTATCAAACTTGGACCTTTAAACTGCTATCCTGCCCTGAAATTAAGAATATTAATTGCACGAAGGAAGCATTTTCGGTAGTTAGGTTAATTAAATATTTTAGTTCTACGAAATATGCAATTCAATCCAATTTGTCAAAAAAAAAAGAATTATATAAAAAGCTATGGCTTTCATAATCTAAAATCACACAGATGCCAAAAATAAACGCTATTGTTGTGCTTAGATTTAGCCGATAAAACTACTATTCACTACTGTTCAGTTGTATTGTTAATATTCTGTTGATATTTGGGGATCAGAATAAAACTTATTTAAATAGGCATATATTTATGTAGAGAGATTGTTGATTAGTTTTTCGATTAATCCATAATTCATGGGTTTTTATTGGTGAAACAAGTAATTTGTTAGTAGCGGATCGTTTTCTCTTTCTGCTAAGACTCCAATGAAACCTGATGCAGAAAATAAAAACATATACATATACAGACAGGGTTAAATGATGAAAACAGAAAATGTATTAGTAGAGGGGTTCGTTTTATTCTCCTACGATTATTTGAGTACAGTCTGTTGTTCTTTTTTTTTCAATTGAAAGTATCATCATCGCGTCTCTTTTATTTCAGTTCCTAATCTCAAGTTTGAATCAATTGATAAATGATAGTACAACAAAGAATATACATATGGTTCTGAGTTTCTATTCTATCAAATCATGGATGGACCAATTCTAAAGTGTCATCCAATACAATGATTTTAGAATCTATGAATAATAGATCACTATCTACCTGAACAGTTGTTCTCTTAGATGAATTACTTAAAATAAAACAACTAGCACCTCGCTTAATCAAACTGCATTTCATGCTAAACATTAGCTCAAAAAGAACACTTTGCCATTGCAATAACCATCCGGAATACAAAATTTTATGCTTGCTAATTCACATATTTCATCAAATTTTACGTCAAAACATTACTTTAATTTGACAAAAAGAGAAGAATTAGAGATTAATTAAAGTTGGAGCCTAATTTTATAAGGAACGATAAATAAATAAATATTCTTTTCAACCTGACAGGATTGGTTTACATTTGTAGTAGATCATTTCTCATGGAACCGCAAGTCCTGACATACGCCTGGACGTCGGTGAGACGGTCACATTAAATTGCTCCCCGTTTCGTCATCCCCATGCTTTGGGTATATTTAGACTGATTAACACTTTATACTATTCTTCGGTTTTTTAATTGTTGGGGTATTTTTTTATATATTACGTAATATAAAAATAAATATTGGAGATATAGACTCAACCGTGGAAGATGATAGTAAAAGCGAGAACTAATTCATTTCCTAGTATCATTATTCATTTTATGGATGTGAATATTTGGATGAGTTGGACTTGGACAAGATGAGAGAGCGGCGTTTGAGGCTTTTGTGTACTCGAGTTCTTTTCCGGGGAAGTGTACTTTAATGTCATTCCACAAAAATTTATTGAATGAGCCCAGTTTTGATAAATGAACAGCTTTATTTTTACAAAACAATGATGAAAAAATAAATAAAGCAGTACTTCATACTTTACATCAACTATAATGTTAATTCGGAGCTATTATTTCATTACTTTGCATTGCATATTTTATTTTATTCTCTTTCAAAACAATGGGCCCAAATACAACCATGAAAAATTGCAAGTTGCAAACATTTTTTGTATATGAATACTCTATCTTTAGTCGTAACTGGTACATCAAGCAATTCTACTGGGTACGAACTCTATATTTTCCTGAAAGCCAAATTTAGTTTATTTCTCGTTGTTTTTAACCCTTCAAAAGAAGATATCTTATCCGAAAGCCCAACCAACAAGAACCAAAAATGAGTTTGGGCACTTAGACAAATTTCTCAGTTTCTCCCACATGGGTCCAAAAATATTGGATTATATATTTTATAAAATTACTTGATGCGAGCTCGAGTAAAAGTGCACGAATCTGGAATGATAAGGTTCAAGATGGTCTGAGAATTATTGGGACTGATGGATACATACTCTTCCTTTCGGAAACACAATGAAATTATGATTATGTCACTGCAAAAGAAAAAGTTACGCCTCCCTATAGGGGAAGAAATATCGAGAATCTTTCCTTCCATTGGTACTTTAGGTTTAAATAAAAAATGTACCTTGTCTAAAGATTATTATGACCGTCATATTTTATGGGTTTCTTTTTAGCCTATGTCCTCAGTTTCATCTTCCCAAAAAATATGTTCTTACTATAATGTAATAAAGAAAAAGCAGGGTGAAAGGGGTTTGTATGTTAAAAACATTTATTATGAAATCTTTGAAACTCCGGGCTCTCGGAAGGTACTTATCATCAAACTAATGCCTATGTTAATAAAGTTGATTTACTTCGCAGCGGTTTGACCAATTTCCTTATTATTGGAAACAAAAATCGGGAACATGGTATAAAATATCATGAAAGAGAACGAAAATGAAATTATAACTTCTGAAAGCCAAGTGAAACTAAAATGGATTCATCACGTAGATTCTTAAACTAATTTGCGCTCACAATACCCATATGTCTCGGATATACAAATTACGCTTTGATGTAGCATTATGTACAAACTAAGCCCACCATGGTATCAACTATCAAATGCTCATCCCATGTATTTTTGGAGGAAATGGATGGCACTTTTCTATAGACAATTAAATTATATCTCCTAAAGGGTCTCCACAAAATTAAATAATACATTTGTCCCTACTACAGAGAATTCAAAACTTTTTCTTTTCAGGATTCGCCTTAAATTCTGAGCCATGCTCTATTAATTCCTAATGTA
This sequence comes from Xenylla mediterranea, assembly GCA_034700645.1. Taxonomy (NCBI): domain Eukaryota; kingdom Metazoa; phylum Arthropoda; class Collembola; order Poduromorpha; family Hypogastruridae; genus Xenylla; species Xenylla mediterranea. The sequence goes on along the minus strand of JAQGCY010001006.1, from coordinate 3,644 downwards.
TTGTAACATCTTTGATCATTGTTCCTCGTATCAAAATTTTAAAAAATGATTTCGAAAATTTTGGATATATGCCAAAGTAATCCAATCCACAGGGTGAGAGACTATTTTATTTACGGGGTTCCTTGCTGATTCTGAGTAATGTCGTCGTCGTGATTTTATGATGAATGAACGTATTTCTATCTTACCTATTCAGGTTTGACTTTGATTTTTTAAACTAAATAACTAGTACAAGTTTTTAACATTTTTCTTGAGTTGGAAATTAATTCTATGTGTGGTAAACTTTACCACAAAATAGCAGTACTCTGAATTTTCTGCATGCTTATGAATTTATTTAGCTAAATAATAATAAAGGGAAGCCTCATGATCCAATGGGGAGTGTGCACTGAGTTTTGAAGGGTCTCTGGGGATGAACATTATTCCCTGCAGCGGGGCATTAGTAAATAAGCAAAAGCTGATATTGATACAACTTTATTATTAGTGATGTCAATATTAAAATTTGGCAGAAACTCAAAATTTTGCAGTTTCTTGCTAAACTTTCATTTAGACAATAAAATTATGAAGTGAATGATACCAATCCTCTAGGTCTAGACCATGTTTGATGATAATATTTGATATGATTCCCATATCTTGTCTAATTAGACGTAAATATTACAAAACATTCATTTGAACAATAATTTTGTAACTTCCGAGGCCAAAATTGGAAAATAATATCTAGTTTCGAGATTTATTTTACTTGTTTTGTAATAGGACACTGTGTCATATTAAAAGTTTTGAAGTTTACATATAAGTTTTTCCTCCAGGTATCTCATAGCAATCATAATAAAATATCAAATTAACCAATTATAGTTACTTCATACGTAACTGAAGTTTTGATTACTTTCCTTGGGCTATTTCCCAGAAGTTCATACGATTCATTTTTCATAATAATGTAAGTAATTGGATTGTTAATCGAGTTTAAACCTAGTTTAGGAAAAAAAACAAGTATAAAAGTTATGTTACAAAAACATCACAATTTTTAATTAGTTGCTTATTTCTTCAAGACCATTTTGTTTCAAATTACGACATTTATTTTATAATGTTTCTACTTATTCAGTTACATTCGAGGTACAGATATGGTTCCGGCTTAGGTACCTGTGATTACAAACTGGACTGAATACTCTAAATTGGAGAAACGGCTTGCTTCAATGGAGCCTTTAATCTGAATAAGATTCTCAGGAAAATAAAGAATTGTGAAAAACAAAAAATCAATAGTTAATCTGTTGCTCAACAGAATTGTCACGACTGATCATGTGAGTTTTTACACCTTTTACAATTAATCCATTCCAAGGGTCTTCTTATTCGTAGAAGTCCATTATACTATGAATTTCTTTCGTTTGAGAGCATAGAACAAGTAAGGTTAACAGTTTGTTTCTCAAAGCTTTATTGATCAATAAACTTTTGGTTACTACAAACAATAAAATAAAACCACAATTCTCTATTGCTTCTTGAAGAATGAAGATATATAACCTAATTATGACGGCGAGGATCCTTTTTGTGCTTTCCAAAATACTCAATATTACCCATTTATCCAAGAAGTTTTCAATTTCATTTTCTTCAGCAAGAAAACGACTCGGCCGCACAGACTGTTCCCATAATAAAATCGGTATAGAATAAGGTTTTGATCCCAAAAAACGTCGCCATGAATTATGGCTTCTTATTCTTAGTTGGTGTCAACAGTTAATATAAATCTATTAAGATCAGTGAATTTCATGCTAAAATATTTCTCATTTTATTTTAGTCAATAAAAAGACTACCTTATTCTGGTTGACCAAAGATTTTTGAAATTAATAAACTAGTACATCATTTTCCGTTAAAGTAATTACCTAAATACAGATTTTAACTCTGTTCTTGGAAAGTTAAATCTTTCCGAGATTTTTAATCTTGCTTCGATGAAGTTGAAGGATTTAATACATAGGAACAACTCAGTGTTCCTCGTTTCTTGTACAAACTGATTCTGTTTCCAATTAAACCAAGTCGTAAGGTAAACACAAAATCCTGGATTGGGAGATAGGAGAGTTACATATAGATACGTATTTAATTTAGCTTTCTATCTTCATCCAAGTACACTCATCAGTTCATTCGTGCGGAAATGCAATAAAGTATTGGTTTACTTTTCCAAAAGAATTTAACATTTTAACAAAACGTAATAACATAAAGGCAAACACTTAAGTAAGACTAGATAATGCAAAATTTCTTCCCTGTTCTACAGAATGATCTACAATCTACAGAAGCGATTTATAATATGTTTTCAGATCTGGTCATCCGTACAAGTTGAGTTTGTAAATGTTAAGAAGTTGAATGGATCCATATTTTCTACTTATCCAAAAGTCAAAATCGACTCATCTTCATCCTTTAGCATAAAGTCAAAAAGAGCGATTTCAAGTAATATTTCTTCTTGAAAAATCATCTTATTTTAGGCAGGTCTGATAAGTTGGCTTTTAAGTGGACGGAGAAGGAAAGTATACAAGTATATATCGATATTATTACGTACATTACATTTAATACTTGTATTTTTTCTTGGAGTGGTTTGGTAAACATGTTGTACTCAATACTCCAGTCCATTGGATCATCAACCTATCTCTTTCTGTAAACATTCATATTTTCCATTTGACATTGCATTAAAGCTACCTGATAAAAGATGAGTGCACTGCACTATATCAAACTTATCCCGGATTTTCAAGGATCAAAATATTTCCAATTTATTTACACAAACAAGTAGGCAGAAAGTCGTCCTTAGAAATGGAATGAATAACTCAATTGTTTAACATAATAAACCGTTAATTATGTACACATATGGGAAGTTCATTGAATTAGGAATAAAAGATTCAATTTTAGCTTGCAGCAAGCTTTTTTTAAAAAGTACAACAAGATCAAATGAAATTTAATTTATATTCATTTGATTCCGTTTCAATGAGGAGGTAGTCACTCATGATTTAATATGCTTTTATTTTCTAGAGTCATTCTGCAGGGTAAAAAAAACAACAAAAGGCCCTCGGTTCGTGGATATAAACGACTTTCAGGGTGCATGAAGGGTTTCATATTAAAATCAAATCATTTCTATTTAATTGTATATTTTCCAGCTTTATTTTAGAGCTAGTCAACAGAAAAAAAAGTCTGCATATTCTGGCCTAATTTTGGCTTTGACTGCTTTGACTTGTTTATATTCTAAAGAAAAAGTTGAAAATTTTCAACTTTGCATTGGTTCAAGAAACTTCGATTGTTTTGGGTGAAACTTTTGCTTCTGCAATCTTCCATAATTATTAGTGAAAGTATTTTACCCATACGATGAGAAACTGGTTTGTTGGCACAAACTGTTTGCGCTTCCAAAAATTCCTTGAGATGCAATTCGGATGTAGAATGATCCAGATAAAATAAAGGGTTTTAGAAGTGATGGCTCAACTAAAATTTCAGGAACTTATAGGGTTAGCATTGGCCGTGATATTGCTTTGCATGGGATTCAATGGGATTGACTGTATTTATTTGCTATTAATAGACTTTCATACTTCAATGTTTTAACTTTACTGTTTACAAAAAAGTTACTTATTAGTTAGTAAAGGACCACCTGTTTGAATAAAGAACTAGTGGCCGCTTGGGTACTGATAAAC
>JAQGCY010001005.1:0-12673 GCA_034700645.1 Xenylla mediterranea | reverse complement strand
AAACTCGTCATATTTTCGTAAATATATGAAGAGTTGAGATACTAAGTGAATATGACGACCGAAGTGGAGTAGGCTTAGTATATATATATATAGTCATAAGTATCATATCATGTTCATGTCACCTAATGCTTTTAATAGCTCAATTTGAAGTAAATGTTTAATATTTCTGCACTACCGTCTATTTTGCAAGGAAACCTACTGATTAGCAGCATTAGAGGACGATTAGACTCACCATACTATAATCTTATAGTATACAAATTAAGGAATGAATCTAATAGAAAATCAAGCAGTTTACATACGTTAAGCATTACACATGAGAGTTTAACTTAATTGTCATTATCAATGTCACCACATTTCACACATTCTTACACATACATAAATTGCAACTGCACATGCAAATTACCTTTAGAAAAAAAGTATTTTTTAGTAATCAACAAACTAAAACGCATAGGGGTACAGGAAAGAGAAAATTGAAAGCACAGATTCATGCCTTAATTCATGATTCAATCAGTCAGCCGATAAGGCAAGGCTTAGGCTATGGACAGTGACCGACTGTCAACAGGAACTGTCCATGAACATGTCCATCAAGGTTCAATTATCAAAACTTACTTGGCTCTGTTTTGACGGGCAAATTAGGTTGTCCAATATCAATTCAAGAAGTCCCAGTCCCAACTCCAACTTCTAAGGCTCGCCGTTCCTTATCCTCTATACAACAAATGAACACAATTAATTGCAATTAACCACTGTTACGTCATAGTTAGTCAAACTTACGGATTTGTGTATTATCCTTTGTGTCCCAATCCGAATGACTGGTTCCGATTTCCAATTCCAAGTGTCCAAGCGTCCAAGAATGAGCTAGCTAAAATAGAAACAAAAGTTAGTTAACAGTTCACAGTTAGGAATGAGTAGTGAGTAAGAGTAAGTTATACAATGCAATTATTTTAATCCTTTGATGTGATGACTGATGAATTGAAAAATTCACACACATCCACTGATCCACATGCATGAAAAATGAAATAGTAAGAAACTCACACCACAATTTACTTACTGAATTAGGATGAAGATTGAAGAATTGTTGAAGAAAACAAGTTTTGTTTACTGATTTATACATGTAACTTTTGTACTGTTTACTACATTTACTATGCGTTATGCTTTGGCTTTGCCAGAAATATAAGAATGCGAAGCATTGAGAATGAGATTGAAGCAAAACATAGGGTTTTAGCGTCCACTTCAATTCAATTAATAATTAACCAAAAATATCAAACATTCATGCAAAAAAACATCAATAATTCACAAAAAATCGTTATTCCAATTTCTACATAATCTATACGGACTATTTAGCTATCATTTGCTCCTATTCCAATGTTTCCACATTTCAAGTATTTTTTGAAACCAAAGATGGCAAAAACGTCGTTCCATGAAAAATACGATGCGTTACATACTTTATGGCTGCTTTAGAAGATATTGTTAGATGTTGTAACTAATCGCGATTTAATTACAAAGACAAAGAAATTAGTTATGATTTATGAATTAAATTGATAATACAATTGCATTGCATATTGGATGAAAGAAAAGAAGCTAGTAGAGCTACGAGAAGAAGGAATTTAAAAAAAAGCAATGCATTTAGGTTAACAATAAATAACAGTTAAACTGTTAAGCTTTTATATACATTGAACAAACAGGTTAAATTTTACAAACCTAAATAGTGAAAGAGGCCTAAACTTTATGCTTAAGTACCTATTTTTAAACAATTTGCTTAAAATGCAATCCTTTGAACCAATGAGGAACTAAAGGATTAGGAATTTAGGATTATTTGTCTATTTCTATACATTTAATTCCTGCCAAGGCAATAAAAACAATACAAATACAATGCAGGACAGGAACCCATTATTATTATTATTACCCCAAAAAACTCATAATAACTTAACTTTCTACTTTAACTGCATTCTACATTTCTACATTTTCTGTCTTGTGCTTGTCAGTCTTCCATTTTCATAAATACATTCAAACAAGTTTGCAATATCTGCATTTAATATAAATCAGTTCATCCTGCTAAATTATAGTGTCTTTACTTACATAATTTCAATTAACAATAACAAATCAATTCCCAAAGTTACCATCATCATCATGGTTCAAAAGAAAAGCTTATCATTAAAAGAGCGTTTTGATGCTGCTGTCAAAGTAATTCAAAATTTGCCTAAAGATGGTAAGCAAGAACACATATTTGCAAATGTGTTGACACTTTGTAATAGCAAAGCTAAGAATTTTAATTTAATTTTTCTAGGACCTTACAATCCATCAAACCATACAAAGCTACGTTTTTACTGTCTTTTTAAACAAGCAACTGAAGGAAAATGTAATCAACCTCAACCAAGTATCTTTAGCATTGTTAATCGAGCCAAATGGGATGCATGGAATAAGTTGGGAGATATGGAGAGTGAAGATGCAATGAGAGAATACATTGAGGAACTTGGAAAGGTATTGCTAGAATTCTAAAGTTAATCTATTCTTCATGCACTAAACAAACATTTTTGACATTTAGATCATACAATCATTGGAATCTAATGGAAAAGCCCGAGAATTTTCTTTGGTTCTTTCCGAAATTGTGAATGCGGAATAATAATCGAACATAAGTTGACCGTGGACCCGAGACTATAATAGCAGAAACTCAACTTGTACAAATGCTCATTGAAAATATATTTTTAGACTGAAACATTTCGTATTGTTCAATTTAAATATTTTTATAGAAATTAATATATAGAATATAAGCGTATGTTTAACCTTTCCACAAACCGAATATAATAAAGTTAATTATCAATTAAATTTGGTTTGGTAGAATAAATGTTATATGGCATATACTATTATACGGCATTGCATTGTATTTGCAAATACATACATACATACATTTCATTAACACTACAATACTAAAGTAATACTGTGTGTATACGTAAATCTAACTACATTTTAACTTTAGATCATATTCATATCATAGAAATCAATGGGATCTTTTGTTGATCGCTTAATCAACAAAAAAATCCCATTGATTTCTATGATTCATATGAAATGCATTAATTCAAATTATCAATTTATAGTTCAATACTGGTTGAAATTATATATAAATTGAATATGTATCGAAACAATGTAGTTAACATTAACATAAGTGACAAGTTTGATATTTGTAGTTCCTATTTGACAAAGGTATAAATCACCTCATACTTCTAGTTGCAAAAAAATACTTTTGTATTTTTCAACAAAAACAAACCATAAAACTCTTATCACACTAAAACTAGCAGTCATATTAATATTTTAGAAGCTCAATTTGCGTATCAACTACTTATTTAACTTAACTTGAGCTCAATTAATTCCATTAACGTTATTATTAATTCATTAGTACGGACGGATAAATTCAGAGTATTAAATTAGATTGAGTTGGATTGGATTTAACGTTATAACTTATAACTAGTTTGCTATAGCCTCCGCTTGCCGTAATAATTTCATTATATCTTAAAATTCGGGTTACATTTACCTAACAAAGAATATAAATACTTTATAATAAAACAAATGTGAACTTTGGTAATTTGAATAGTTTGGTTTCGATATGTCGTCTGGACTTAAACTATAGCTACCAATTAACTTTCTTGAGCTGCAGATGATTTTTCATAGGCCTTCTTTACCTTCTTGAATTCTTCTACATATTTTTCCATTGCTTCCATTTTAGACAATTCACCTAGTTTATGCCATGCTTCCCATTTAGCACGGGCATCAAATAGGATTTTCAATGGTTTGGAACCAATACATGGCCCTTCAGTAGCTTGCTTATACAGTCCGTAAAACATTAGTTTAGCCTCAGACGAAGCTTTATATGTACCTGCAAATACATACAGACTGTTAAAACCATTGTCCATCTCCATGACACATTAAACTGTTAAACGTTGCCTTAATTAACCAGATTCCCCAATGACCACCACCTTACCTTGCTTTGGAAGTTCACGTATATACTTAGCTGCCTTTTCAAACTCTTCTTCAATTGAACCCATTGTCACCGTCAGCTCAGTCTTACTATGTTCAGTTTCAGTTTGGAACTTGATATCTGGAGATTTGGAATTAGATGGGGTAGTATTTACGCTTGTGTTCAGTTCCATTCATCTGTTAATGTTAATTATCCACGATGAAGATAAGATGAAGGAAAACATTAGACTGGCATAGGCAAGGTGGTAGATACCTATGGTCCTATGGAGTGGGGATTAGTTGAACCGGATAGGGGGGATTACTGTAATTAATAAGATAATTGTAATTAGACCATTGAACATAAATTCCATACAATAAAACAAAACGAATCATACTCTGAAACGAACCAAACTATGAATGATGAATGACTTCGACCAATAGAACGATAACGCAACGAATTATAAACTCCGGGATTTGTAATAATACTTCTACGTACCCAAATAATTGGTCAATAGGGTAATCATCAGGGTCACCCAACCAGTCTCCCCGTGCCCGTCCGTCGCCGGAGGTTGGATTTATTTAAGATGACATGGCCCTCTCAAGTAACCTTATAAATCAACCTCTGTCACTGCCCCAACCAGATTTATAATAAATCACCTTAAGTGACCTTTCGAATGAATGAAATGAATTATCACGAATGAACGAACGAACGAAGCGATTAGTAAATTGCAACAATTAAAAACTCAGACAAAAATACTCACCGACTTAAAGAAATGTATTAATGTATAAGAACAGTTATATACTGGTGACTGGGAAAGCGAATAGAAACAAGTTAGATATTCCAGACTCTTTATAAAAATTTCAAATGGCAATAAACCATCCAAAATCTTCATTCATTTCATTTCCTTCCTTTGAACGAGGAACCCGGATTATTATGCTATGTTAGATGTTCACAAAGTTTAGGACAATTAAATCAGGAATATCATATGACAAGCATTCTAAATTCCAACTGATACATTAACCACAATTTCAACGCTAATTGTCAATTAAATGCAATGCAATTGAACAAAACGAAAGAATCTTCGAAAGAGAATGCTGTATTTGTTACTTATGCGTATACAATGTTTTCTATCGATTTTTCATGTTTCAATAGGTCGTCAATCATTACAATTAAAGTTATAAATAGTTTTTGATTGCTTTGAACTTTGTATTTTTTGTTTTGAGAGATCTGAATAATATACTGATTATAATTTAATTAGAAAAATACTTTTCGTTATATTCTTGCAACAATACTACGTAATTTATTTATTTGGATGCTGCATCGGCCAGAGTTTGTACTTTCCTAAATTCTTCAACATAATTTTTCATTGCTTCTTCCTTGGAAAGATTTCCCAATTTATTCCAAGCATCCCATTTACTACGTCCAACAGGATCCAAGAGTCCAGGTTTCGTAGTGGTACATGGACCTTCTTTAACTTGCTTGTACCATCCGTAAAACTTGAGTCTCGTATCATTAGAGGGTTTATATGGACCTGAAATGAAGAATTAACTGAGCAATCAACACAAATATTATCTAAAAATAATTTGAATCAAAAATGTGTAATAAGAAAATACAATTCCCTTAGCCATCAATCGTAGTTTAATGCTTACCGTCGGATGGTAAATTTTGGATATATTTTACAGCTTCTTCAAATTGAACTTCGATTGCAGCCATTGTATTAATATATGGTTTCTGGAGACGTTAAATAACTGGATCCTATTCGTTACAAAATCAAAATGATAGGTTGGTAGATTGCAACACAGAGATTTTTATTTAAAGACTGGATCCCAACAAGTGCATTGATATCGATTGCTTTAAAATTGCACTTCAATCTTTGCACAAATGGAATATGCAAAGCCTCATAAATAACTAACTTGTCTCGGATCAAATCTTATCAATAATGAATTAGTGTTAGTACCAGGACATGCTTGAACTGATTCCGAATGAAGTCGAATCAAACCTTGGACTCAAGTTAGGCCATTTTAGAGTAGACACTAAATTAATAAGATAAGCAAGTTAATACCCGATCCGCGATTACTATCATACAGTTTATTCTCAATTTCCATTCAAAATCACAGTCCGTTTTAGTGAATGGGGAATTCATGTATGGATTAACTCTATCGGAATGGGACTTCTGCTGTCTATCCGATAAAAATAATTTGCTATCACTATTAGCCTTTAATTGTAAATTTTAAAATAAATGGTTGAATTTATTGATTGAATGCCAGCCAATTGTATCAGAATTTTTGTAAATAAAATTATGTAAGTTTTAACCAAAGCTTAAGTAAGTATAATTGCCTGGAGTAAATTAAGTATTAAGATTTTAAACAATAAAATTAAAGATTGTATGGATACTTTTCATTAAAGTTGCACTAATAATACTTCTAAAATAGATTACATATAATGGACAGTTTATGCTGATTTATATTTTACCGAATATTTTTCATAAACTGAACAACCGAATCTGATCCCCTGGATATAATTTCACAATTAAAATATTATTTTTGATAGAGTTTTGCATATCTAGTATCTACATATAATTTCTTATGAGTATTACTTAAGTAAATGGAAGACGCGTGATTTTATTGTCAGGAATTTAGTATTGAGAAAGAAAACTTAACAATTCTTTAGATTCTTGATGAATCAAGAATTGCTTTAATTTCTGATTCAATACAATTTTTCCTTAGCATAATTTGTAAATGACGAAGACTTAATTATGGAAGAGCCACTATAACTATTTAATTAACTTAAGACTTATCTTCTTATTAATTACTCACCTTCTAACAACAAAGACGAAGAAAGATACACATACAAAATGATAAATAAAAGAAGACGAAATAAAACAAATTTCACTTCGAAAATTAAATATATAGATTATACTATATTTAGAAGAAAAAACAGTTTCATCAAGTATTGCAGATTCCACCAGAAAATAAAAAACAATAGTCTTAAGATCTCCCTTATCTTCTTCCAAAACTCATAAACTTTAAAATCATTTTCTTAAAGTTAATTGAACTTAAATTGTAATAATATAATTTTAGATTTTACAACCAATAATATGTACAACTAATTGGTATAATTCGGTGCTTGGTTTCGTTTGGGTTAGGAGTAGGACCACAAAGCCACTCATACTAAAGTCAAACTTGATTCTATTGTTTTAAGTAATAATATCAAGTTTTACTGTGAATTTAAATAGATTGTATTCATGGCTTAGGTCAACAAACCTCTATTATTGTCTTACTTTTAACAATTAGAATAGAATATATGCATATGTAATTATTATCAAGTATTATTGTCATGTTCACAGGCTTGGTTGAACTGAAGCATCATCAGCCATTATCCTTAATATTAGACTTTAAGTTCTCGTAATATACTTATTCTACTCACAACACCCATACATTCATTCATTCATTCAAAAGTAATATTTGTAATATTATTTACATTATTTATAACAGTACAATACAACAATTTCCTTAATATTAAACACTTGACACAACAACAATGGGAAAATCCTAAATTCTACAGCAAAACAAAAATAAAGATTCCCTAGATATTTATATGTTTGACATTGATTGTATCAGATTAAATGCAAACATAAAGAAGTTTAAGAGAATTCAAAAGTAGGTAAATTATTAATTGTTTCTATTTATAATACATAAATATGATTATGATTTTATCCTTTTTTTTAATTTGTTATAATCTTAACAAAGTATTTTGTTTTCAAGTTTAATTACGTACATCAATTATTACGCCATTATTAACAACAATAATAATTAGACTAAAATAAGTACGATATTACCACATCAATCATTTATTTGTAATTTGTACCTAATAATAAATAATCTTCTCCTGGAACAGTATGTTTTATCCTACATACACATTTACTACGTACATTAATTTTCATATTCATATTATTATTGCGGAAGCACACGTTATCTCTGTTCTCTACAAAAACTGATTTCCTGACAGTTAGTTGATAATTTTTATGAGAGACAGACTACACTACTTAGCTTATCTTTCACTCAGTAAATTATAAGTAAACGTCTACTTTTTTATCTCGATCCATTAAAAACAATACAATTAAGCTAAGTTTACTTTGGAATGAAAGCAACGTAGTAATAATAATTTAATACTAAAGGAAAATTCTGAACATATAAAATAGAGATTGTCGGCACTGGGCTATTTTATACGTTCATCAGGCCAGAGAAAGCCAAAACTTCCAGCAAACAATTGTCGGGATTAGAAAGCTGGAAAAGTTGGCTTTTCTAGATTTAAGTAAAAAGCAAAAAGTTTTGGAAATAAGCAAAATGAATATTCAATTAGGAGAAGACTGTTTCGGCATTTAGTTTTCTCCTAATTGATATGTATTGTTGGGTTGCATATATTTCCATGGCCAAGAAATTTTGCAAATTGGTTTAAGAGATTGTCGAATTTTGCTATGACTATAAATTTCATTCATCCTTGTAGGAATAATTAAGTGGATTTTTTTTCACATTAATATTATTATAGTTCATCTGTAATATTTTTACAGGTACAAAGCAGGAGCACTCATATGTTTCATCATCATCATTCATAAAGTTCATATGTTGTAATTAATAATATAATTTGTAATAGCTTTGAGTTTTGTATAATGTACATATATCTCTATTTTAGTTTGTTATAATCACATTTAATTTCATGTACTAAGTTTCTCGACAACTAAAATATTCTATATTGCTTTACTTTGATTTTCTGTTTCGTCTAACAATAAGAAAGAACTAGGGAGGAAATAAAGTCGGCATTTTTCCTCCCTAGATCTCAGTTTAAGGACTACAAGTTCATAATACTGTGTTCGGATATTGATTTTTCTTTTCTTTCTCTACAGTTTTACAAATCATGTCCAAGACGATCCATTTCAGTTATCAAAAAATCAACATCATATTTTTTAACTGCAGGATTTGAAATAATATTACGGAAGAAATTAGGAATATCTCCTTGTGGCTGATAACCAACCATAAGTGTACCAGCTTCCATCATTTTTTGTTTAATTTTAGGTGTTATTTCACCGAGAAGCTTTGCTCTTTCTGGACCATGAGGCATGGATCGTAGACGAGTTGGAATGTACCAAAAGCTAACATTGACAAATTCAGGTTCTGGAACAAGGAGATAAAATTTATCTGGCATTGATTTTAATTTCTCAACCATATATTCCGCTAGTTCCATTAGAGTGTCAACATGCTTTTCAAGCCCAAGTGTTCCCTACATTTCGTAATGAAAGAAATTAGTTAAAAAAGGCTCATAGTTTGATTGATTACTTATTCACTTTTAATTCCATTCAAAAAGAAACTTCAACTTACTTTAGCACGCCATTGTAACCAAAATTTAAAGATGTCATTATGTCGACCACACTGAATTACTTTATCCCCAGTATCAAATCGAACGTCATAGTGCTTGTCTTGTTGAAATAAATAATCAGCACACATTTGGTTACAACTTGTGAGTAAACCCTGTGTAGCAGTTGGGAAAAAAAGAAAGGAGAAATCTCAGTTAGTCAGTGTAAGTTATAATCCCTCACTTTCCTTTCCCTAAGCGTACAATTCTATTTTCTATACTAGAATGTAATTAATCTTGTACAGATGCAGATGTTGCTTCGTGCTAATAATAAAATTCACTTACACTCTGCTTGAAATGAACAGTTGAGCATTGGAGAACTGTTGTCATTAGTTTATGAGGGTTCCAAGTCAAAGAGTCGGCTCTGTAAAAAAAACGGAGATTTAATTCGTTCACACTTTGCATAATACAATACAATATCCAGAGAAAACGGCAGAGAGAAAGCAGTGTTTTTTTTATACTAACCTTTCAACTCCACTAAATCTTGGATGTCGATATTTTCTTGACATTAAAACTGATCCTCCCCATGCACCCTAATAATATAAAAATTCTTTTACTATTGCATAAAATATTTTAAACTAAATAACGCCATACTATAAACTTACATCAATATGTAACCAAAGTCCATATTTTTCACAAACATCAGCTATATCATTGATTGGATCAAATGCACCAAAAACAGTTGTACCCGAAGTACAATTAACAAAATATGGAGTTTTCCCTTCCGCTTTTGCTTTTAGTACCAAGCGTTCTAATTCTGATGGAATCATTCTACCGCTGTTGATTTAAAAATCGTAGTTAATATAAATCAAAACGGAATTATATAGAGAAATATACCGATCATCTGCAGGTACTTCAACGCAATTATCAGTTCCAAGACCAGTAACCATTGCAGCGCTTTTGATTGAATAGTGACACTAAAAGTTAAATAAGTAAGATTAAAAGTTAAAATAAATAAAACGAACTATAAAATATTCTATAGCAAGTTTACATACGCATTCAGATGTAAACATCACCAATCCTGCTGGTAAAGCCCGAAGACCATTTTTCTTATAGTCAGGAAACATTTTATGTCTTGCCACAATAATTGCATAGAGGTTTGAAATACTTCCACCTTTCAATTAGTATAAAATAATCTCAATTAAACCCTATTCACCAAACAAATTAGATCTTATGTTGGTTTAGTCTATGTTCCTTTGTCGTGTGTGCGTGTGTAATGAAATGGAGAGAAGTAGTAATTGAAACTGACTTTCACTAAACCCCCGGTTGGGTAATAAAAACCAAATAACGGAATAACAACTGAAACTTAATGATCCTTATTTATTTCCCATCATTTTTTTTTCTTTCCTTTCCCTATCTTATCCATAGTTCATAGTTTAAAAGAGGATTTATGTATGTAGTATGAATATAGCAAACAATGGAGTGGTTTGCTAGCTCGGTTGCAATTGCAAGAAAAGAATAAGTAAACCCACAAAATAAAATATCTTTATTCTAATACTCCTGTAATAAAAATGGCTCAAGGTAGGATTTAGAAAATTCCTGATATTTTTTTTTCCTCATCTAAGCATTGTTCATTTATCTATTTATTTACCCCTTCCAACTACCCTTTTTCGAGAGTAGGATAAAGAGTGACAAAGTAAATGTATTTTTAAGACCAATTATTTCTATCTTTTTTCTTGCCTGGTGCGAGAATACTTTCTCCTTTGGAAAAACCTATGATCTCTCTCATTTTCTTCAAAACAAAGCTTTCCATAAGAATGAAAACTGGTGCGATTTCATATGTAAACATATTGGTATTTGCTGTTGCAGTTAACCATTCACCAGCTAATGACATTGTATCCAGTCCACAGGAAAGTTGATTGAAGAAATGTGGATGACCTGCACGACAAAATAAAATCAACAAAATGTTTAAGATTATTGTTACATAAGAAAAGCCAAGGTAATTACACTGGTCGTTGGCTATCTACAAAGTAATTTATCACAATTCATTCGTGGACAATTGGATCACTACTATAGCTGCAATTCCAAAGTTTGGTGGTTGGGGTAGAAAATGATCAACAATAATACGTAAGAATATACGAATTAGGGATCAGAGATTTTATCCAGCTATTGGAATATCTATGTCATTGTCAAATTTTGATTACTCTTCGTCTTTTGCTATGCCATGTATTTATTCTGTAGGATCAAAACTGAAAAGGCAATTCATTGAAGCAAGAATAACTACATGCATTCCATGTCCATATGCATGCATCCATGTGCGTTAAAATGCACTGATGAAGGATTTCAATTTCTATCTTGTAAATGACAAACAAAATCCTTTTGTATTTTATTTTTTGATATTTTTATTCCAGGATTTTTGTTGGGATTGGGTTTAGATGAAGAATTGAAGAATGAAGAATACGAGAAGGGATGAGGAAACTATTACACGGTTCAATTGTAATCTCTTGTTTCCTCTTCCTATTTTTGTTCTTATAAACAAAAGTTTAGATCAATAGTCATATCAAATAGGAGAACAATGATCTTAGTGCAGTTGCATTTTAAAAGCTTGATAATTTTTTTGTTGAATAATTTGTTTTTAGTTGTAAGGTTGGTTGACGAGAATAATGATTATCATAAAGTAGTTTCATCGTCCTAGGTTTACGGGATGCAAGTTAGGAAACCCTATTCTCGGAGTATCAACGAAATTTTAATTTTAATGTCTGGATGGATTGGAGATTTCGCTTAATCGATTGAAAACCATTTGATGAAAATATATTTTACAACACAATATTTTTTCGACATTATTGGAATCAGTTGGAAAGACATCTATTTGGTTCCCGTTTCGTGTTACTAAAGCTCACACTATACCATACATGGCAAAGCTTTTAATCAAAAAACTATCCGACTCTGCTTTTTTTTTCTTTATTCTGTAGTTTTAGTTTTCTTTCTTGAAAGTAAACCCTTATACACTAAACTGCTGAAAACAACTAAAGTGTAAAGTGTAGTAATGCCTGATGTCTGTCTGACTGAATGCCTGCCTATCTTACTAAGCTATTCGAAGAATGAAAATGAAAATTCACTCCAATTATTTTCAGTTGAGATACTGAGAGTGAAATTTAAGGTAATGGTTAATGGTAGCATGGGAAAATATAGGGGTTCAAAACATACATTGAAACATTCTGAAGCAGAGGGTAAAAACTAGAATCCTTATGTTCGATAAATTTACTGAAGAATATAATATAGGAGGACCGTAAGGAAGAAAACCTATCCATACATGTAAAAGGGCCCGACCCAGCGTATAAAGTTAGTTTTTGAAGATTTATAATTTTTAAAAAA
>JAQGCY010001004.1:0-12683 GCA_034700645.1 Xenylla mediterranea | reverse complement strand
TGGTATGACGTATGAATATGATTTATTTTTAACTTCGGGTTTTTTGCTTTTATGAAACTGAAGCTTAAAAAATGTAAACTTAAACTAATTCACATTTTGTATTTTTCATTACATCCAGAAAGCCCATAAATTGTACAAAAAGAAGAAAGGGAAGGGCAAAGGGAAAGGCAAAGGAAAGGGCAAGGGGAAAGGCAAGGGAAAGAAAGGCAAAGGAAGGAAGAAAAGCAAATGAGTGAATATTAACCAAGAACAGAATATCTGTTAAGAAGTGAAAACAATGCATTAACTTAACTTAATGAACGAATATAAAAATATGCATGTAATAATATCCATCAATCAATTAATAATGAATAAATATAATTATTTGAACTTGTACACCAAAAGAGCAAAGCTGAAGTTAGCGTATTAAGGAAAGCAAGTAGTAAAGAAAGTTATATGCTTGCGTATTATGGTTGGAAATGGATAATTTATTCTAGGTAATTAGGAATAATAATACAGGATTTGAAATTTGATAAATAAAATTTGACGAATAATTTTGAAATAATTTAGAAATATTGAATGAATAAAGCGTTAAATATTTAGTCCGGTTATTCTGCTTCTTAGCCGAAGATCTCTTCACTTAGAACTGCAGGGGCACGACCAGCAGGAGCAGCAACACCAGCAGCAGCCATCAATTGTGCACTTGCAGCACTTACGAGCGTAGCAAGACTATGGGACAAACGATCCAAATTAACCATTACGCTTCGTGTTCCATTTGGAAATTGTTCTTCTACGTATTGGAAGCAAGATGATGTCATTGAGTCTGTAACATCCGGAAATGCAACTGCGAATCCAAGACAAGCAAGCCAAATCCATCCAAATAATGTTGTATTACGGATGATTACGCCAAGTATGCCAAAAGCTGAATAAACCATGAATGGTGATGCAGCAATAAAAAAAGCAATTGTAATGTGTTTAATGATGAATTGAAGAGTAATTCGTTGGAGAGCAGCTGGTATTGGGATGCATGGTGGTGGAGCGTGTTGTTCTTGAGGTCGAACAGAAGCAGCAGGGATTCCAGCAGACGGCATTTTGATGATTGATTTTGGTTGAGTTGGAGAGAGAATTTAATGAAAATCTAAAATTTACAAAGAAAATATTATAAAATTTTAGAGTTTCGAAAATAAAAATAAATTTTTGAAAAAGTTATGAAATTTTACCAGTTGAAAAGTGAATACTAAGAATTTTGAAGAAGTAAGAAGTTGATGCTCTGACTTCGGCGAAGGTCAAGTGAGGAATGAAAGGAAATGAAATTTTGCAATTGACATTCGATTGCAGGAAATGGAGTTTATCGACAAACTTTGTTTACAAACGAACCGTCGCCAGGGTGAAAAACGATTTAATTGAATTCATCAATTCATACAGCATAGAGTGAGCAGAAATGGAGTGAAATAATTTTCATTTTTCATGGACAAAGCATCAGACTTATGCATTTGAATAGTCATTAATTGTAATAAAGTTTTATTTAGTTTTTTGATGATTGATTCAAATAGTTTTTAAACTTAGTTAGTAAATTATCCGTTCTTTTCCATGATTCCTCAAGTTTATCATTTCCAGTAGCTATTAGAAATTTAATGTAAGCCTGATTTATGATCATGGGATCTTCAGTTTTCCTTAATGGAACTTCCATTCCAATTGCACTACGAATTGCTACAGTAATCCTATTGTTCTTTCCAATTACCATTCCAGAGTTACGGAATCCAGACTCAGTTCCAAGGTGGATGAGCTGTTTAGCAATACTCAGCGTTTTACATTGAATATGAAGGATACTGGGCTCAACTTTAAATGTAACATTAAGTTCAAATGGTAATTGTTCCCAGGTACTTAGCAGTTCGCAGGAATCAATCAGGTCATGAGTTGTATAAAGCCATTTACAACCTTTCTTCCCTTTTTTGGTGGACCTGGTGCTATTGCTATTACTCTCTATGTCATTCGGTATCGGTAGCAAAGTCCCTGGGTTATCATTATCAAGGCCTAGATTTTCATCATGCGTAAACAATATAGCTCTTCCGGAACATGTGCTGGTTGTAAACATATTATCTGTACCATTTATACAATCAACTAGCTCAATTATCCGGCTGTCAATTGAACCTTTTCTGCTTTTATCCAATGGTACTTGTACTTGGGATTCTGCAGGCTCTGTGTCTCCAGAATTATCACTTGTGACAACAAGTCCTTGTCTCTTTCGATTCTCTTCAAAATGGACATTTACGAGGTCATTGGGATTGGGAACAATGGAGTTCTTGTAGCTTTGGCTCATTTTTTGTTTCAGCTGATACTTATAGCAAGTAGCAAATAAATATGAATTACACACAGTCACAAGGACCAGGCCAGGTCAACCACTGACTGACTGTCAACTGTCAATAATGTCAATCCCACGAGGCCACGATCACTGCTATTGCCATAAGTTCGGGTATTGGTGACTGCATGAGCAGCAAGATCCGCTAAAAACCATCTAAAATTGAGATTAACTTCTCAATTCTCTCCTTATACTTCATTGAATGAAACTTTCCAAGACAAGAACTCGTCCTTTGAATTGTCGAGTGAGCATAATAATGTAGGTACAATACAATTGTAAGGCAAAATGCTTACTAGAATTGAATTGGATTTTTAACGATGAAGTACGTCCAATTAAAGGAAGAAAATTCTATACAACTAGCCAAGGTTAACTTTTTTCTTATTAGATCAATTTAGCTTCAAAAACATAAACGTAAACATTATTAAAAGTATCGATTTATTATGATGATGATATGGGTATGGATGAATTACAAAATAAATGTAAATGCTTTACATAGTTGTTGTTGTTGTAATAATCCGAGAAACAGTGTAACAATTATAAGTATTATATGTCATTATTGCTACTTGATTTTCAGTTTACTTAGGTATTGGAAATTGGAACTAACGTATCAATTACGCGTTACTACTGCTCGATTTTCTGCATATCTGTTACATAATGTATACTTAATTTACATTAAGCATTGACAATGATAACAAATTCGTATTTTCCTGGATATTAATTTGGTTATTGGTAATTTGAGAAGAGCAATCATTTTCATTCCTTCCATCAACTAAAATGTTTTGAAATAATAAACCACAGTTTAATTGTTCCAAGGTCAACTTAGCATATTTTGTTAACTTTTCTTTGATCTCCGTAGTAAAATATCTTATTTCAGATTTTGCCATATTGATGTAAGGGTTCGATGGCTCCAAAACTAGTGGCCTTGACTCAAGAATTTCTTTAGGTGGAGGAATGATAGCGGAATCTGGAAAAACTATGCATAATTCTTCGAAATTCAGAATATTTTCAAGGAATTTAACAAAACAACTGAGGAGCAATTGGCCATTGGATTGCGGTTTAGTAGTTGCAGTAAAATCTTGAGCCAGAACTTGATTCACTGTAAAAATAGTTACCAATTCAATTAATGTACTTCGTCCAGAAACATAAGTGTCAAGGACTAGATTTTTGTTCCAATATTTGGTGATTCGAATCAACTGTTCCATTAGTTCATTATGGCGTTGATTTTTCAAAAACAAAATTTGGGATTCACATAAGCATGTATTATAACCACATGCCAAAGTTTGACGCTCTTGGAAATTTCTACCGTTTTGTTTTATTCTATTAAAAACATGTTCAGCTTGAGTTTTTGCGATTTCGTCTAATTTCAATTTGCTGTTGTCCAAATTCATTGGTACAAAATTAATTGCTGGCAATATATCAATCTCTGTTTTACTGTCAATAAATTGTAATGAACATTTGGTTTTAGTCAGGTCCTTATATATGGGACGCAAATGTTTTTCAAATTCATCCAGAACTTCCGTTAAATCTTTTAGTTCTAAACTGTTTACAAATATAACAACATCAAAATCTGAATTATATAATCCAGTTTCTTTTCCAATACTTCCAATTATTCTATATCGATTGAGCTGATATTTCGAAACTTGTTTTAGGAAATTGAAAATCTAGAAACAACAATAATATAGAAGCTTTTTTCGCCTAAAGATAAGTTCAGATTCAGATATGCAAAATAAAATTGCCAACCTTGAAAACTTTACTTTCTCCATTCCGTATGTACTCAGCAGTAGGAGCTAATTGAACTGAAAGTTGTTCTAACGCTTTACCTAACTCGCCGTCCTCCATTGTTGTACTGATTAGTAAGGATTTGATTAAAAGAGCTTTTTATACCTGCATCTGCATCATGTTTGGTAAATATTTTTTAATGAAAATGATGATACGAAAGTTGTTTAAAATATGAGATCATGAATATTAATAGACAAAATTGTATGCTTATCAACTTTTTGATATGATGTCATCCACCATGAAAAAATAAATACATACAAAGACCAAAACGCAACACAATAAAATAATTTCCGTTGTATTGTTGTTTGTAACGTAATTGTATTTCAAAAGGAATGAATGAACACAATAATTAAAACAAAAACTTGTACATTACATTTAAACTAAAAAACTGAATTGTTTCATGAAATTCTAATAATTCATTCATTATCTTGCTTACAAATACGATTATTACATGTCGCGTTTAAGCAAATCGTTATAAAGTATTAAGTATTATAATAATCCGTAAAATTAAAGGATTTTGTTAAAATAAATTAAAATAGTTAGTAGTACAGGGTTCTGGAAGTAGATCACGCAGCATATTAAATTAATAGTAATAATAATAAAATTTAATCAGGACTTCAGAATACAGTCTTCTAAGTCCTAATAAAACCATTGTTAAAAGGTACGATCTTATTTTTAGAATAGAATAATACTATTATTTTTTTGTTACTTCTTTTCATTCAATAATTTAATACAAGAGGAAGAATAAGCTCATATAAAAGTTAGCACAAGGATTCAATCTAATTCATTTTCAATTAAACATGTAGTAAGTAATATGTGCTTTATCTGGAAATACAATACAATGCATTCCTATAATAATACGTAAACTCTTGTTCTCAATTCTCATTCTTAATACAATTGACAATGACAGTTTGTTCAAACAGCAAAACATACTTCTTTGGCACCGGAATGTTATCTACAACAAGGATACAAGTCAAACTAGGCTACTGGATACAATTACTTTGACATAATTAAATGAATTATGTGTCAAATTCAGCTGATATTTTATGTTTTGCTTCTTCTTCTAGTCCAATTGACATTTACACACAAAAATAAATTTCCTTTTCATTGAACTAAATAACTTAATAAGTACTGTATTTCAAAGGAAATGAATTACGATTACGTAAAACTTTTGAAGAATTGAATGGAGAGTATTATACGGAATGGGAATTACATGGATGAACTGGGAAACATTTGTATTTGTTAGTTTTGTAATTAATTGGAAAGGATCAGTTTTTGTTGGATATTTGAAACCAAACTTTGACATTGGCACTCGACGAGAAGAAACTAAGACCATGTAATTATTCAGCTTATCAAATTTCCTCCTTGTTATACTATTGTACAACATTTCTTATGATTCTCTGTATATTCTCCAACTGGTTCTGCTGCATTACCAGAAAACTTTTGAAGAGACATGGATGGGCTGGGAGGTGGCTCATATTTTGGGGGTGGATCAATGATTCCTGTGTAAATGACAAAATCAATTGAAAAGAGTTATAATTATCATCAATCACTTTTCTGAAAATTCGTCACTTAATACACTGTGTAAAATAATAGGTTATTTGCACAGCACAAACAAATCAAACTTGACATTTTCATGCATCACACTGACTCTGACCGACCACAAATTCCAAATAGATTTTCACACAAACAACGCCACAAACATGCAAATTATATTTCTAAAAACAAAAAATAAAATTTCTAACTATTACCATTCAATGAAAAGTTGCTGTTCCGACCTATACTGTTGTATTGGAGTGACCTTTGTTTCTTGAGATCTGCAAGTGTGCCTGGAGTTGAATTATAAGTCAAATGATTCATATTTGAACTAGTTAAAATACTTCCAAGTACAATTCCATTGTTGTAGTTATTGTTGGTATTGTTGTGGTTGTTGTTGTTGGGTCCATTTGTTGTCGTCGTACCATTTGGAGTACCATTTGTATTGATTGTCACTTGTACTCGAATGTCAATTGTGCTATTACTATTTGATCCAGGATCATCCATCTTGGATTCCAGTAATGGAGGATTCAGAGATGTAGAAATTCCATTTAGTCTACCACCTTATGTCAAAAGTTATTTTTGGGATTTAGGTCAAGATAAATATAAATACAGTATAACAAAATATAATATATAAAAATTCTACGTCTCAAGTCCACTTTGCAGTATAGTAAGGATAAGAAAAGGTGTCCAAGATACATAATAGAAAATTCCAACGCGACAAACAGATTCAATTACAATTTCAAACTAAGAAAAAATCCAATCGCCAAGCACTCAACGCACAAAATACAAGAAAGCCATGAAATGTGGTGGTGAAAGTACGCGTGAAAGCCATTCCACTCTCAAGTCTCAACATAATAAAATGAAAAGGAAGCAAGCATTGCAAACTCAAAAAGTTATCAAAATTATTATCAAAGTTTTGTATTTCATTGCTTAGTACATTAAAATTTACAATCCTTGAAAAAAAAAGCTTAAGCAAGCATTTCTTTTCAAATACGAAACTTTCGTTTCGTTTTGCTTATACATTTAAGCTTCCAAAGCGAATCGAAAGACGAAGTTTTCTTTGCCGTACCTGGACTAATGATATTATTTGAAAGTTTTGGACCAACGGATGATGTGATGTCGGGTTTTGGTAAATTAGCATTAGTATCTGCTGTAAAGGAATTATTTGATACCGATTGAACTGGAGGTGGTGGTCTTGGGGCTGCAGATTTAATATTATGAGATGATGGTTTTTTCTTTCCATTGGAATGATTTGAAGTAGAGTTAGGAATATTATTATTAAAGTTTTTTGTAGGACTAGAAGGACTTGTATCTCCATGACCATGACCATTTGACTCAACACTATTTGTATGTCGCAATTTCCGAAGGGGTGATGCATCAAGATGCAATTGGGTAATTGAATCTCGGCCATAAAGTATATGTGGTGGAAGCTTTTTTATATCAATATCTTCTTCAGAAGTAAGACTAGATTGATGGTCATGCTCTGGGTCACAACTTGGAGGAGGCAAAGAGTCAGTCACATCAACGGAAGGTTTATTAGTGGGACCCATATCTCCTTGTCCGATGTCAGTAGTTGGAGATGGACTATTGTTATCCTGCAAATAAAACATTTTTTTTAAAAACTAATGTTCCGTGTCTTGACATTTACAACTCAATACACGTAGTAATAGGATTTATTTTCTCTCATACGTTATACCAAGACAAAAATCACAACTTTTTTTTGTAGTAAACTCTAATCACATATGAATGTGCTTGTTTGCTTTGGATCAACTTTCACCTTACCTCAGAGGAGATATCGAGCAAAAAGAAAAGTTTTTGTTGACACATAACTGTCAGATATTTATTACCTGATTAAGATTGATTGTCAAAAGCATAGCTGCTTCATCAGCTGCATCTTTTTTAGAAGTGAGTCCTTTGTCACGTTGAGATGTACGTCGAATTGATTGTGTCCTTGAATTAGATGATACGGATCGTCGAATCTTAGGAACACCACCTTGACGTAATTTTGTTTCTTGTTCACTTCGGAGTTGCATAATCCTTTCTTTGATTTCCGGATCCTCACAAATAGCTAAAGAAAATTATAAAAAAGTAGAGCAGAATAAGAAAAATTGAATTCCAAATAAAATACATATACAACACTACAATATACTAGTACATCCATCATAAGTTTGAAAGAGTAAAAAGAAAATCAAATTGGATCAAAATAGTTTTTGTATTAAAAGATAACGGAAAAAGAGAAAATCCATTTTCTTAGAATACCAGCCAATTGTAGTAAGTAACAAATGCTAGAGTAGAGTAGTCGAGCCTAAATAATAGGATTTGGATTTCTATCTTATTTCTTGACAGCTCATCTAACTCCAGTCAATCCTTTTCGGGTGGAAGAAATCAAGTTAAAAAGCCAGTTAAAATAAATGTTACATTTACAGTTTGACCGAGTTTCCGTTTTGTTGGGTTCAATCTGTTCAATAGTGCTTTCATTTTTGATTCCATGAAATCGAAAAAGGTGTCAAAGTACTAGGAAAAATGTTCTCTTTTGGGGTTTTGATAACATGTTCCCTTTTTGCTTTCTCTCTTGAGATGAGATCAAACTTATTATACTCACTCAAAGTCAGTGTCAGAATAGGCTTTCTTTTTTCTTAGTACTCAACTTACCATAAGGGGTTTCATTATTCTTTGTTCTAGCGTTCAAGTCAGCTCCATTTTGAACCAAAAGCTCCAGAACATCAACCTGAAATTAAAACCATCTATTATGAACAATACAATACAAATATTGATTTTTAATGCAAGTTTTGGTTGAATAGAACATGAAAAATTTAATAAATACCTAGAATTATTAATATGCCTTTTTATTATTAGTACTGAACAACTAAAAAGTTTCAATGAGAGGAAGCTCGAGGACAAAAGTTGTCTAAAAATTAATATGTTATAGATCCCTTTGTTTGAAATTCTGAATAATAGAATTCCTAGAGATATTGTACGATGTACGAAGCATGATATACATTTTTATCTCACTGCTTTCCATTCATATTCAAAGTTTGGTCTGGTTCTATTCAATCTACTTTATTTCTTTCGATGTATGTATATGTAAAGTATGACCACATTTTCAATATGAAACGATAAATTAATTTCAGTTTAAAATTAAAGTTTTGATGAAGTACAAGTACGTGTTTTACACAGGATCCTTACAATAAATACTTTTTCATATTGTAGAAAGTTAAACTCTATTCTCTTCTTTTAAGTTATAATACGAACAACTTTCATAATAATCCTTATCATGGAAATCAACTTAAGCGTGAGTTAATGAAGTTTTTGTTAAATGAAGCTTTAGCTAGTTAGTTACTATTTCCTAGTATAGCTCATGAATTTAAGTATTGATTCTACAACGTGAGGCTTAAAAGTTGTTTCCATAAATGAGAAATATCTAAAAATAGGATTCTAGCTTAGTTAGACTAAATGACTAATGATGACAGCAGCCAAAAGAGTTTGAAGTTCAAGTTATCTTGACAATTAATCCGATTATATCACATTGCATCCAACACTGATGTATATACAGATAGTTTGGTTAGGCGCTATTGCTTTCTGGAGGACTTCACATTCTCTTTAACACATAGAAGCACACCACCGCTTAATAAATCTATGTGTATACTTAAATTTATAATTCATTATCCATCAACCATCACTTATACACTGTTAATGAACTTACATGTCCCCAACAAGCAGCAGCATGAATTGGTTGCCAGCAGTCTTTATCTTGAACATCAGTCGCAACATGGTTATCCAGTAAAAATTCAACCACTTGTAAGTAGCCATTTGCAGCAGCAATATGAAGCTGTAATCAAAAAAATAGAATTATAAATAATTTTGTCAAATTAAAGTTCCCCTTGGATCAAATCGATAAGCGGACTCTTCAAATATTGAATGATGATTGAAGAAGGAATGTTACTACTACTAGCAAGGAAGTTCTATGCTGACTTTTTTGTGATCTATAATTTACATAGAAATTGAATTGTCCTACAACTTTGGAATGACAGTAATTTTCATTATTTCCCAAGTAAAATGTATTAAAACTTGAGGTGGGATGAACTAAAAAATTGTTTTATTGACAGGCATGATGATAATACAGTAGTAAAGTTTACTATCTCCAATCTTCAAAATGAAATTTTTATGAGATATTCCCATTTTCTACGAGTCGTAAACACTGAATATTTCCAAAACTAGACTTTAGCACATTATTATTAGTTTTGGTTGCATGGATTCAAGAAAAACCAATAAATCCAAGAACATTTAAACTAGTGGAATGTGTTAAGGCATTTGAGCCCAAGTTCGTAGTTCATTAATTTATTTATACTTTATGAGCACTTACATAAGTTGCCCCATCTTTATCACGGAATTCTAAATCTCCACCTTGAGCTAGGATCCGTTGCATATCTTGTAACATCCTTGTTTCAGGTAGTGCACGAATTTCTTCAATTAGTTCTTGTGTAACACCTCTTTTGGCCATTTCAGATTCAATATAGTCCAATGTTTGTTCTTCATCACAAATATCATAAGGCATATTGCCTTCTGCATTTACTGCTAGTAAATTTGCTCCTCTGCAAAAAGTCATAAAAAAGATTGTCAAAATTATTTCTTCGTTCTTAAAATTTAAATCTGAACTCATAAATTTTTTGAATGTAGGTAAAAGAAGCCATAAAATATAAACCTAATTTCGCATAGATGTGCAAAAGTAATATTTGAAAGTAGGAGCTTTGTATAAATAAATCTTTTTCGTATATGCATGCATTACATCTTTGCAAATCCGTAAACTGAATACAAGATGTTTAAACGTGTGTGTTTACATAAAGACCGTAATTAGTAATTAGTAGGAACAATCAAGTATGAATGAATGAATGAATGAATGGCTTACTTGGCAATGAGGTACTTGACAAGATGTAGATGACCGCAGGTTGCAGCTGCATGGAGTGGAGTCCATCTTTCACTATCTTCAGCATTTACATTAGCACCAGACTCAACAAGGAGCTTCATCATGTCTTCATTATCATCAATACAACACTGTAATCAACATTAATGAAAATACAAAATCATGTTGATTAACAAACAACAAACTATAAACTATACAATAAAATGATTGCTTGTTAATGAAAATTTATGGAAAAGTTTTTTTTATTTTTAACACGAACAATTTAACGAGAAAAAGTTTATTGGATGAAAGAAGGATAGTCGAAAATAGTGAAAATATGAACCTAAAAAGTAAAATGTTGTAAACATGACGCCATGTAATGTAGTCAGAATACTTTTCATTCATAGTATAAAAACTTTGCTGGAAAACCTTCAGAACGGAACAGAGTTTTGGAAAATCAAGTTAAATTCTAATTGACACTTGACGACAGATATCTACTCTCTCGTAAAAGTTTCTTTTTATATAATAAGTAAAATATTCTTTGGCTCTAACTTCTTCTAAAAATGGTATGAAAAGTGTCAACACACTTTTTACTTCGTCTAATTTTCTCCTTAAAAAACGGCAACTTGAGGTGAAATATTATATGTACGCTACAAAATGGAGAAACATATGTAAAGAAAAATATCTTTAGCAGTTGTCTTTTTCCCAGACGTACTAAAAGTATACGGTAACATATATAAAAACTCATTTGTATTCTTTCAAAATAGTAGAATTTTTCCGTCTAATGTAATTTTATGCTGAGGAACGGTGCTGAGTCAAATAAGAAAATAAGATAATACCAAAAAAGCCAAACGGCAAACTCCCGAGCCCATAGAAAATCCTAGAAATGTCTCATGCTTACTCTGTGGAATTATTTGTCTCCGTTACCGGAGTTTACAGAAATTATTAAAACATGGCATGGGACCTAGTGAAAAATTACATCTGTTGAAGTGGATATAATAAACTTCATAATAAAATTGAACAATGTATAGTTGATTGAAGAATTCTTCTTGGGATATATAATAAGCTTTTGCAGATTTACCTACAAGGAATATAAATATTTCCCTATAATTATCAGCTAGGTGCATTTGTTTGAACTTAGAGTAACAATTACTTTGATAGCTACATTTACATACGTACGTACGCAAATGAAACATTTCTCCATAACAGTCATAAACATTAGTTGATCTGTGTAGCAATTACATTAAATGCTGCATATCACGTAGAAAGAAAACATAAATGTCATTCGAACTTGTCATTTTCTTTGATGGACTTGTTGCTGCGTATTACTATACTCATTTCCTAAAAAATACAAGTTATTCGAGTGTAGATCAGAGACTACTTGAGACTTTTGCTATAAAAAAAGAACTCTACGATATTTCTTCAATTAAGTAATTGGAAAAAAACTTAGTCCTGAGAATTTATGAAAAAAATATGTACTTTATGTACTTTAAATTGTTATATCAAATTCACATGAAATCAACGAATCAACCCACCTATAAGTCAACATACGGATCTAATTACAATTTACAAGTGAACCTGCTACATATGCAATGCTGCATTTTGTACCTACAACTAATTGTATTTGTACTTTGATACTGGGAATAAAAATATTTACTATAATTCAATGTTTCATTTCACAATTCTAAAGAAAGTGAAGGAATGATAATGATTCCTTTGAAATATAATAATAATTAGATGAGAATAAGGTCAAATCAACGTTCATTTCGTTCCTTTACTGTCTCTCAATTGTAATTATTAAATAAATGAAACTTTGAAATGAAGTTCAACGGCAAAGTAAACAGTCTAATTATTTAGGAATTAAACAAAATTGGAACGAATGCAAAATGAATGTTACCAAAATTGAAAACCTAACTTTTAATAGAAAATTCTTTGTAAATCGAATGAACTAACTCACTGTTTATAAATTATATACATTCAAGGAGGATATTCGGATTAAAGTAAACAAATTGACATGACGCTTGCTACGTGTGCCTGTTCCAGTTGCTGCTTCCCATTTCAAATTAATGATACAAAAGATAAGTATACAGTTGTGCAGTAGTATTTGGATTTCACTTTCATCGGAAA